>OZ057407.1:8266147-8542256 GCA_964056735.1 Allodiplogaster pararmata
AAACGTTTTCTGAAAAAATGTTATAACCGCTACCCAAAAAAAAACCAGCCCCAGCCCCATACCCCCACAATCCCTTCCTTCTCTCCATCCCACCTCATATGCTCGCCTACCAAGCTGCCGTGCGTGCAATCACTGTCGACAAGAACCTCATCGAAGAGAAAGCACAGAACCTAGTTTGTGTTGGACTTCCTGAGCAGCCCAGTGATGAAGCCACGGACAGTTCGGACCAATCCTTTCTCAAGGCCCTTTCCCTCGACCTCGGCTGCCCAGAACTTGCAAGTGCAAGGTTCAGACGATTCGGCGACCCCGTGAAGAAGCGTCGAGTTCTCAAAATCTTTCTCCAGTCACCAACATTGAGAAACTGAACTACTGAGGAAAATTCGAAGTCGTCGCCCGTCTTGCCTTTCTCCGCATCCACATTGCTACATAAGAGAAGACTTGACTCGCGACGGACTTGAATTGGAACGAGAAGTGAATAAATTGGCGCGAGAGCGGAACGGCATCCCCGGAGGACAAAAGTGGAAGGTCATCGGAACTTCCTTGATTCCTATTCGGCACTACTCCCAGACGACTTGGCAGCAAGAAACGGCGACTCCGAGGATCACGGATCCGCAGATGGTGACTCCGATGGCGACTCCTCGAGCTCCAGAGAGGAACAACGCTCCAGAGAGGAACAACGTTACGCAGAGAAGATAGGTCAGTGGCGGTGTCCCTATCATTAGTCATGACCTCACCAATATCAAGTGCTTTTCAATAAATGCTCGTTCAATTCGAAATAAGTTGTACAACCTTTCTTACTTGCTTGCTTCAAATATTTATGATATGATAGCTATAAGTGAGACTTGGTTGAGTGACCAAGAAAGTGACTCGTTAATAACCGGTGATTGCGATAGAAACAGTGCCTCTAAAGGTGGTGGAACAGCATTTTTGATTTCGCCTCGAGTTCCCTGTTCCTTTGTTTCTAGTTTTTCAGAAGATGGTATTGAATGAGTTTTCAATTAATGTTCTTCAAAGTTCATCTAGATCAGGAAAGTTAAGATGTATTTGTGTCTATCGATCTCCTTGTTCTCCCACTGCTTCTTTAGAAAAGTTATTGAACTACTTTGAATGTGAGCTGAATAATCCAAATGGTTCTGATAAGATCCCTGTAATGATTACTGGTGATTTCAATTTTCCGTATATCGACTGGTGTAAGCAAATATCCAACAGAAACGGTCAACATGAAATGTTTCTTGAATATATGAATGATAATTTTTTCACCCAATATGTATGTTCTCCATCTAGGAATGATAATATTCTCGATTTAGTATTTCCAAATGTGAATATTGTGTCTGACTGTAATGTAATCGGTCGATTCAATGCTAATGACCATCACGGAGTTTCATTTAGTTTATCATTATCTGCAACTATTTCAAAATCTTCTCATTATATTAAGCTGTTTTCTAAAGCAAATTGGCCTGCTATTGAGTATGAAATAGCTATGCAAGATTGGACTCAAATATTTGGCTTGTTAGATGTCGAATCAGCTAATAATTACCTTGTCTATTTCATTAACTCTCTAATTGATAAGTTTGTCCCAACTGTAGATCCCAGAGACGATTTTTCCCGCTATCCTTCAAATCTACGTAAGATGTTCGTTAAATTACAACGAATTTCTCGAAATGCCCCGTATTCGGATTACTGTATTAGAAAAACTTCCGAGTTTGGTCAAAAGCTGAAAGAATTCGAAATTAAAAGAGAATCTCAACT
This sequence comes from Allodiplogaster pararmata, assembly GCA_964056735.1. NCBI lineage: Eukaryota > Metazoa > Nematoda > Chromadorea > Rhabditida > Diplogasteridae > Allodiplogaster > Allodiplogaster pararmata. The sequence goes on from OZ057407.1 coordinate 8,267,897, forward strand.
GATATTACGAGGTAATCAGAAATCATTTTTCGCGGCTTGTAGGAGCCGTTTGAGTACAGCCAATAATGCTATTCCCGCTTTGATCGATAGTTATTTAAATGAAAAATTTTGCCCATCAGAGAAAGCTGATGAGTTCTCTCGCTATTTATCGTCCGTATTTTCTGTACCTCTTCAATGTCCATTACCTGAAATTAAATTACCAATCGTTACTGAGCCGTTCAATTTCGATTATATAACCGAAGATATGGTAATACGAGCATTATCTTCTCTTGAATCTAAGTGTAACACGTCCCCTGATTCTATTCCTAATATTGTATTGAAGAAATGTCGCTTTGTCCCTGATTAAACCATTATGTATCCTATTTAATAATAGCCTTCTTACTGGCTCTGTTCCCCTACTATGGAAGAGATCTATAGTAAAAATCAGTACACAAGAGCAATTCCCGGAAACTAGTTACCAATTACAGACCTATTTCTCTATGCTGTTCCTTATCAAAAGTTATGGAGAAAATTATTGTTAAGGAAGTATCTTGCTATTTAGAAAAAGAGAACCTTCTATTCATTCATTCATTCTTTATTCCTTGCACAGATTATATTCAACTTCGGTTCACAGTGAACAATAACAATAGCGGATATGCATGGACTGTCTTTCTAGTGGCGGTGTGTGTAAGCAAAAGGTTGCTTAACTAGGGGAAGGGTGGGGGGGGATAGAAAATGCTATTAATAAAGAAACAAGCCTTTAATTATCAGAAACAAAAGTATTTGGTAGAAACAAAAGTATTTGTCGCCCTACCAGGCTGGTTTTTAGAGCTAGGGAAGTCTACTGTGACCTCTTTAGTTGAATCTCATTCGTTCATTGTTGACTCGTTATCCCAAAGCATCCCTATCGATATAATATTCCTTGATATCAGTAAAGCATTTGATTCTTTTGATCATAGATTACTTCTAAATAGGATAGCATCTTTTGGTATCTCTTCTCCAATTGTTAAATGGTTAACTGATTATCTTGTTAACCGCTCACAAACAGTTATGATCGATAATAGTCTATCCGACCCCATTCCCGTAATATCAGGTGTACCTCAAGGATCATCTTTAGGCCCGTTGTAATTCTTGTTGTACATCGACTCTGTTATAGAAGCTATCCCCGATTCTATCAAATTTTGCTTATTCGCCGATGATATAAAGATAATGGGACGCGCTACCTCTTGTAATTATATCCAACTAGCTTTGAATCGTATAAATGATTGGTGCTTAGAGTGGAATTTGTCCCTATCCATATCTAAGTGTAATGTACTTCATCTCGGATCATCCAATTCTCGCAGCGTCCTATTACATGAACAGTCAACCTCTAGTAGTTGGTAGAGTTGCCAAAGATCTTGGTGTAATCATATGTGATCGTTTCTCTTATCGTAATCATGTTGAAGACAAATGTAAAAAAGGCTCTGCTCTTGTTAACATGATGTTAAAAGCCTTCAAGTCACCATGTCCGCCTCTTTTAACTTCAGCTTTTAAAATTTATGTCAACAGGGTCGTTCTTGAATACGCTAGTGAGTTATGGAATCCCTCATCCCCCGGCTTAGTAAAATCTATTGAAAAAGTTCAGCGGTCGCTTACGAGAAGAGTCCTAGCAAGATCTGGCCAATCCAGACTTCCCTATTCACAAAGAATCTCCATGTTAGGCCTAGAAACTCTTGAATATCGTCGTGCTATATCTGACCTTTTATTTATTCATAAATGTGTCCACAAAAAATGTGAACTTGAAACTATGAACTTGTTTCAATTGTCCGCAGTACAGAGATTTTCTCGCCATTCTCATGAGCTCAGGCTAAAAACACCTCATAATATTAGCAAATGTTCTATTTCTACATGTGTTTCTCGCCAGATATCAGTATGGAATTCATTACCTTTTGAGTACACCTAATACTGCTACACCTAATACTGCTAGTTTCAAAAAACAATTATTATCTCTGCCTACTGAAAAGATATTACCTAAACCTTTCGTTCATGACTAATATAATTGTCGATTTTAAGTATATCACCCTCCCCCCCTTTCCATCTATACCGCAACCCCTAAACACCGCCACTTAGAAGAAAGTCCATGCATTTAACTTTGTTTTTGTTTGTGTTTTCATGATATCTCATGTGCTTGAATAAAGAAATGGAATGAAATAGTCTCTTTGAAAAATCGTCTTTTATCTATTATCGACAATCCATGAAAGATCTTGAAATCCATAACTAAGTCAGAAAATACCCTCCTCTCGGAAGTACTGAATATATATTTTTATTTATTGGCTTTATAATCGATGTTATAGTCATGAAGCCTCATAATTCATACAAACAGCATATATATCACGTAAATAAAAAAAAAAAGAAATATATATATATATATATATATATATATATATATATATATATATATATTTATATATATATATATATAGGCGCGGTATAATGCTGCTAAAAACGACGCGAACTTATTTTTGACAACTAAAACGACGTCTATTTGTTTTTTTCTACTGCTTCAAACAAACATATTTAAAGTAACTTAAGCAACTATAGCCGATAGATTTTCCACGTAAAAATACTTATTATGAGAACTAAAGGTTGGAAGAGAGAAAGAGTAATGGTAAAAGCGTTAGAATTCAAAAAAAGAAAGAAACGTTAAAATTCAAAAAAATCACAGGGATTCACAGTTAATTTCTACCAATACAGTCTTTGTAACCTGCTGATCCCAAAATACGGTCACAATTCCAGTATATTCTATCGCTCGGCGATAATGTTTAATCATTAAAAACTTTCGTTGTCTTTTAGTATTTTTGTGATTTACCAATTTTTTGTTAGTAATTTTCATAGCGCTAGATTCAGTCTCCTAGTAGTGAACGCTGTCCCACTGTACTGCCTAAGGCACTTTTTTGAACCCTGGCAACAGTGCTCTGTGAATAGCTCAGTTCGCTTTATTTTTGTTCATTTTCCGTCGAAAATTTGTTGGACATGATATGAATAACTGGGAGAGTAGGAAATTTGATAAGAGAATTGAGTGATTATCACATGATAATGAAGCTAAACATAGTTATTTTCATTGCGCTCAAGTACAGAGAACTGAACTCGACAGTTGGAAAACGAAATTCGACATGAGGCGTCGACTCCAGACATGTCGGATAACGAAACTACTGATTGTTTTATCAAGACCAAGTACTACGAGTAGAACCACTTTAGAAGCTTTCAAAAAACTATTTTTTGTTTGAAAAAGTTGATCTATGGAGCGATCCTCGAGCCTATTGGACTGGAAACCGTTTGTTAAAAAAAAAGGTTTTTGTAAAAAAAAAAAACGTGTCGGAAAACCGTTTTTTTTTACAAATGAATTGAGTTGAATTGAATAAAAGGTCCTGCCCGATTTTTCTGAGTTTTCTATGTTCAATTTCAAATGCTTAAACATCGATTTTATCGGACGCGAAGCGCCTTTGATTCAAGCGACTTATCCTTTAATATGAAAAGTATACTATGAACTTTGTCTTCCTATACAAAAATACATATTATTAGCAACGAGGATCTTTTACTTCTTGACCAAATATATTGTAAAAATTATAAAATAATACTTCTTCATGCATTAGAAAAAAAATTATTTAATAAATTTCTAATATAATTAATATGTATTCAATTTTTTTCAATTTAAACGCTTTATCAAGATCAACAAGCCACATCGGGAAATCATCGATTATGGGATCTGAGCGTTGAGCGAAGGTTGAGCGAGGCAAGCAGTAGCGATCGAAGTGCTACTCTTCCTCTTCTGTCGCTCATCATGGCGCTACGATCCCGGAGCGCCAAATCTTCTCGGGAAAGGACTCTTCCAGACGAGGGAAAAGACGGTGCGGGGAGCAACCGCTTAGGGAGGGAGACGAATGAAAGAATGTATTATTAGGGGCAATTTTGATCGTCAATCATAGCGGTTTTCCATCTGTCGATGCATCTTAATTGAAAATCATTTTTACGAAGCGTGCAAAACGCCACTCCGACCATCTATGACAAAGTTTTTTCCGACCATTCGCGATATCCTTGTAATGATTGTCATAAACCATACCTATAAGAATAACATAAATCGTCGATAAATGCTTGGGAGATGTTCTTCGCAACCGAAAATGTCAACTTCAACACAATGAAGGAAGTAAAGTGAATCGTTGAATTATGAAGTAGGAACTTCTATCGTTCAATGGAATAGGAACTCCTATGTATACATATAATAAAAAACCCCAGTATGATTTTCTGAAAAGATCAGGGCTTGGGAAGGCGTGTGCAACGTTATTACGCTTTAATTCATTCGCACGTGGAAATGGCCGTCAGACTCCAATGCCAACATGTTTTTTTTTTAGCTTTTGGGCGTCATGGAGACAAAGATGTGAGCTAATTCGCATCAGATACTCTCTACCCTACGTTCTGATTTGGTCAAGGAACAGGTTGAGTTAAGCCTTGGCCGTTTGCTTTGAGTTAGGAGCAGCGACTCGAGAACTGTCCTGAAAGATCACTACCACGCACACACAGAAAACGTATATTATACACTTGTTTTCTATCTTTCACAATGTCTAGAGCAGTCGAATATCGACAAATTTTCTCTCTACTTGCCTCATTTCGTCTATTGGACAAGATATAACCCGACTCAAAGAAGAAATTAAGCATTTCGGAGCAGTATTGTCTCATCTAAATAAACTTCTTCAACTTTGTAATTTTCAACAACTGGAGATGTTTAATTTTTGCGCTTTGAAATTGAGATATGACGTTTAATGGAAATGAATTTAACTGAATTGAATACATTATACAAAAAACCTTACTCTGTGTTGGCTACCTTGTATTCACACATGATTCACTTGGTGCTGAACTTTTTTGTTGTTTTTAAATCTCTAAAATTAAAAACCTATATCTTATATACGTTTAACAATAGACGATGGTGAATTTATTAGAAATAAGAGATGATTGTAACGAAAACTCCACCAGGAGCTCCGGAAAGGGGTACGTGGGGCGAGGCTTGCGGTCTCCTCTGCGGTCTCCTCTGCGGTCTCCTCTGCGGTCTCCTCAGCGGTCTCCTCAGCGGTCTCCTCTGCGGTCTCCTCTGCGGTCTCCTCTGCGGTCTCCTCTGGGGTCTCCTCTGCGGTCTCCTCTGCGGTCTCCTCTGCGGTCTCCTCTGCGGTCTCCTCTGCGGTCTCCTCAGCGGTCTCCTCAGAGGTCTCCTCTGCGGTCTCCTCGAACACTTAAAGTTCATTTGGCGCTGCGGCAGAAAGCTTATGCTTATTTTTCCGTGCGAAAATGTTATTTTTTAATATTCAACCTCTTTCTTTACTCTTTTTTTTGAGAATTTGATGCACTCGCATATGAATTTGAATAAACGCAGCAAAATGTTCGGTTGAAAGCATTCACTCCTTGTCGAAAGCAACTTACGGTGTGATGGAGGGAGCATCATAGATAATGCATGAAAAAAGAAAAAAGATAGAGAGAATGATAGAATGGAGAGAAACAAAGAGAGATAGGGACAGAGACAGAGATAGGAAAAGAAACAGGCAGAGCGAGTGAGAGAGAAGGGAGAGTGAGATAGAGAGAGAGAGAAGAAAGAGAGAGACAGGAGAGTTAACATTTGAAATATACAAAGTGAAATAGACAGATCAAATGATGAGAGGAAAAAGGAAAAGAGAAGGCTTGAAGCGGAGAATGGAGAACGGGTAGAAGCCATTCTGAAGGCTTCCAGTCAATAAAGAACAGAAGGGTAAAGAGGCAAAGAAAATTCATTGACTTGGAAATAGCGTGTGCCTGAAGAAAGAGGAAACTAGGAAATAGCGTGTGCCTGAAGAAAGAGGAAACTAGGAAATAGCGTGTGCCTGAAGAAAGAGGAAACTAGGAAATAGCGTGTGCCTGAAGAAAGAGGAAACTAGGAAATAGCGTGTGCCTGAAGAAAGAGGAAACTAGGAAATAGCGTGTGCCTGAAGAAAGAGGAAACTAGGAAATAGCGTGTGCCTGAAGAAAGAGGAAACTAGGAAATAGCGTGTGCCTGAAGAAAGAGGAAACTAGGCAAACGGTCCTTTTCTTGGATGGAAGGAAATAACGGGTGGTTGAGTAGCTGATGGCGGAAGAAAAAGAAGGAGAAAATATGAAGGTGAAACAGGGCCAACTGCCCTCTTTCGCTAGCAGATTGCTGTGCTAGATAGGCGGGAGGAATCAAGTGAACGAATCATTGCAAAGGCACGCTGGCGGGAGGTGGTGCGGGGGAAGACGTCCGGATCGGCTTGCTCGGAGGGAACTTATTGGGTAAAAGTAAAGATGAGGTAATAAGTAGAGACTTATCTCTGAGTATAAGATGAGGTACTAAGCAAGCCAGATCTTCATAGCATTGCTTAAATAGGGAAGAATAGTGCGGTCGAAGCGTTGCCACGATTCGAAGGAAAACGTCAATACCATCGCGGTGTTCGACATAATTGGTTGAGACGAATATGTATGTCATGCTAGAACAGGAGAACGAACTATGAAAGGAAACTAGCGATAAGGAGATCGGGTTGAGAGTAGTAATCATTGGAAGAAGCCGAATGAAGGATTGTGTGGACCGAGTTCTCAGCAAACATCAGGACTCCGACCTGCGGGAAGAGGGCTTCGTTACCCCACAAAAAGAAAAGAAAGTTCATTAAGGAGTGATTTGTGCTTTGAGATAGAGGAAAGTAGCTTGCTCGTAGAAACTTTTGCGCGAGTCGCGATTTGGGTTGCAACGGAACCGCGTTCTCCTCTTTCCGAAAAATGTCCGTTGAGCTACCAATACGCGAAATCTCTGGAACTTCAGGACACCCTTTGAGAATTATTCAATTATTCTATCACAGAATATTTGACTCTAAGCTGGCCAGCAGAACAAACAAAATGAGACTGTTACCAGGAAAAATTTGAATACGCTCATATGGGGAAAAATACACGCAAGAAACGCAAGGGTTTCTCTTTTTTTAAAAAAAAAACTACTTTAAGTTTTTTTGGTCTCTCTGACTCGCATCACGGGAAAAAAAGGAAGGCTCATTAATTGCATCAAAAACTCTCTAGCCCAGACTCTTTCGAGAGTATTCTCTATCTCTTTCTCTAATTCTCTCTCTCTCTCTTTCTCTCTCTTTTCATCTCTTCATTTTCTCTTTTACTCTATCTCTTTTTCTTTCTTTTTCATCTCTTCTGACTCGCATCACGGGAAAAAAAGGAAGGCTCATTAATTGCATCAAAAACTCTCTAGCCCAGACTCTTTCGAGAGTATTCTCTATCTCTTTCTCTAATTCTCTCTCTCGCTCTCTCTCGCTCTCTCTTTCTCTCTCTGTCCATGCTTCATGGATTCTCGCGGCGTTCGCAGATCTTCAGCTTCAAACATTTCGCGAATCCATCCTTTTGAGTAGAAGTATGTATGTACATCTATATTAAATCGCACGATTTTAATGTAATATATGTATACTACTCATTTATCTATTTTCGTTATAAAGTGTGTGATATTCACTCCTGATGAGATACTGCTCGAATATACGACATGAACTAGTGTTTTCCATTTCCGGAGAAAAGATAAGGACGCATGATTTGATTGCACTGCTGTTGATGCTGTTCTTAATAGTAACTGATGCTGAAACTTGTTAAGAAGGTATTAAAACATTAAGATGTTAAGAGAGTAGAGATGAGAAGGCAAGAGACCCGATAGGGATAGGCAAAGGGAGAGTGCAAAAGAGGCAAGAGACCCGATAGGGATAGGCAAAGGGAGAGTGCAAAAGAGGCAAGAGACCCGATAGGGATAGGCAAAGGGAGAGTGCAAAAGAGGCAAGAGACCCGATAGGGATAGGCAAAGGGAGAGTGCAAAAGAGGCAAGAGACCCGATAGGGATAGGCAAAGGGAGAGTGCAAAAGAGGCAAGAGACCCGATAGGGATAGGCAAAGGGAGAGTGCAAAAGAGGCAAGAGACCCGATAGGGATAGGCAAAGGGAGAGTGCAAAAGAGGCAAGAGACCCGATAGGGATAGGCAAAGGGAGAGTGCAAAAGAGGCAAGAGACCCGATAGGGATAGGCAAAGGGAGAGTGCAAAAGAGGCAAGAGACCCGATAGGGATAGGCAAAGGGAGAGTGCAAAAGAGGCAAGAGACCCGATAGGGATAGGCAAAGGGAGAGTGCAAAAGAGGCAAGAGACCCGATAGGGATAGGCAAAGGGAGAGTGCAAAAGAGGCAAGAGACCCGATAGGGATAGGCAAAGGGAGAGTGCAAAAGAGGCAAGAGACCCGATAGGGATAGGCAAAGGGAGAGTGCAAAAGAGGCAAGAGACCCGATAGGGATAGGCAAAGGGAGAGTGCAAAAGAGGCAAGAGACCCGATAGGGATAGGCAAAGGGAGAGTGCAAAAGAGGCAAGAGACCCGATAGGGATAGGCAAAGGGAGAGTGCAAAAGAGGCAAGAGACCCGAGAGGGATAGGCAAATGGAGAGTGCAAAAGAGGCAAGAGACCCGATAGGGATAGGCAAAGGGAGAGTGCAAAAGAGGCAAGAGACCCGATAGGGATAGGCAAAGGGAGAGTGCAAAAGAGGCAAGAGACCCGATAGGGATAGGCAAAGGGAGAGTGCAAAAGAGGCAAGAGACCCGATAGGGATAGGCAGAGGGAGAGTGCAAAAGAGGCAAGAGACCCGATAGGGATAGGCAAAGGGAGAGTGCAAAAGAGGCAAGAGACCCGATAGGGATAGGCAAAGGGAGAGTGCAAAAGAGGCGAGAGACCCGATAGGGATAGGCAAAGGGAGAGTGCAAAAGAGGCAAGAGACCCGATAGGGATAGGCAAAGGGAGAGTGCAAAAGAGGCAAGAGACCCGATAGGGATAGGCAAAGGGAGAGTGCAAAAGAGGCAAGAGACCCGATAGGGATAGGCAGAGGGAGAGTGCAAAAGAGGCAAGAGACCCGATAGGGATAGGCAAAGGGAGAGTGCAAAAGAGGCAAGAAACCCGATAGGGATAGGCAAAGGGAGAGTGCAAAAGAGGCAAGAGACCCGATAGGGATAGGCAAAGGGAGAGTGCGAAAGAGGCAAGAGACCCGATAGGGATAGGCAAAGGGAGAGTGCAAAAGAGGCAAGAGACCCGATAGGGATAGGCAAAGGGAGAGTGCAAAAGAGGCAAGAGACCCGATAGGGATAGGCAAAGGGAGAGTGCAAAAGAGGCAAGAGACCCGATAGGGATAGGCAAAGGGAGAGTGCAAAAGAGGCAAGAGACCCGATAGGGATAGGCAAAAGGAGAGTGCAAAAGAGGCAAGAGACCCGATAGGGATAGGCAAAGGGAGAGTGCAAAAGAGCGCAACAGAAAAGAGAAAATTAGTAGGGGAAAGTGCAAGAAAGTGCGTCAGAATAGAGAGAGAATAAGAAGAGAGAACGTGGAAAAGAGAAGGCGAAGTGAAAGAGTGGAAGAGATATGAAAATGGGGCACAGGATGCACATGAGGGGGGAGGGTGGAGTAAGAGCCCTGCCTGCATGGATTGCTATCCCATCTCCTTCCATATTCATTCGTATGTTCTCAAGGCAAATCCCTACTGTTCTTCCATTCTCTCTCCATCTCTAACTCTCTCTCTCTCTCTCTCTCTCTCTCTCTCTCTCTCTCTCTCTCTCTCTCTCTCTCTCTCTCTCTCTCTCTCTCTGTCTGTCTTTCTCGAATAACTTACGTTATTCCCGCTGAAGAGTGGGGTCCACTGTAGCACTTCGCCACATCATACGATTTGAGGCGTCTTCAGCCATCAGCCCGATAGTCACCATGTCTTGTTATATAGTGTCTCTAAATCTAAGCTCGGTTCCATCAGCTTTCAAACTGTTCACTAAAGCCAACTGGCTGTCTATTGAAAGTGAACTAGTTTTTCATGATTGGACTTTAATGCTTTCTTTGATGAATGTTGAGTCTGCAAACAATTATCTTGTTTCTTTCATAGGCTCGCTTATTGAGAGCTACGTTCCCTTGGTAGATCGTAAAGACCCATCATTTCGCTACCCAAAGGTTCTTCGTGAAATGTACTCTAAGCTGCTACGTATCTCTAAGAAATCCCCTTATTCTCATTTTTGTATAAGTAAATCTGCTGAATTCGATAAGATGTTGCATAGCTTTGAATATGATCAGGAAGCTAAACTTATACTGCGAGGAAATCAAAAGTCCTTTTTCGCTGCCTGTAGAAATCGTTTAAGTATGAATGTCAACCTAGCCATTCCTACTCTGTTAGATAATCAGAGGCAAGAGATAATATTGTCATCGGATAAGGCGAATGCCTTTTCTGAATACTTCGCTTCCGTGTTTTCCGAACCTATCCATGGTCCATTAAGAAATCCATCCTGCACTTGAGTAATTGTGAGGATGAGTGTTGATTGTATTACTGAGGAAATGGTTTTGAAAGCCCTTTCATCTCTTTCAGCCAAATGCAATACCTCTCCCGACGAGATACCAAACATCCTTTTGAAGAAATGTAGATTCGCTCTTGTGAAACCTTTATGCATTTTATTCAATAACAGTCTGCTTTCTGGCTCATTGCCTTCTATTTGGAAGCGATCAATTGTTAAACCAGTACACAAATCTGGTTCTCGCAATCTGTTAAATAATTACAGACCTATATCGTTATGTTGCTCGTTATCCAAGATTATGGAAAAAATCGTTTTCGCCTTAGTTTATTCGTATTTAGAAGAATCAAAGCTATTGTCTCCATATCAAGCAGGTTTTAGAGCGAGAAAGTCTACCGTAACATCTTTGGTAGAATCTCATTCTTTTGTTGTTGATTCTTTGGCTCAAGGGTTTTCAGTTGATGTTATTTTCCTCGATATTCGTAAAGCGTTCGATACTGTAGATCATAGGCTGCTTTTATATCAGGTTCATTCGTTTGGTATCTCCTCTAACATTGTCAATTGGCTTAGTAGCTATTTAAGTAATCGAACTCAATCAGTCTTAATCGATAATGTGCTATCTCAGCCAATGCCTGTTATTTCAGGTGTGCCTCAAGGCTCTTCCCTTGGTCCTTTACTATTCCTTATGTATATTGATTCAGTGAAGGAAGCGATACCTCCTAACCTTCGATTCGGTTTGTATGCAGACGATATAAAAATTATGGGTCGTGTTCCCTCGTCTAGCCATGATATCCAAGTCGCTCTTGATCTTGTTACCGCTTGGTGTTCGGAATGGAACTTGTCTTTGTCGACATCTAAATGCAGTGTTTTGCATTTAGGACCCCGAAATCCTTCTGTTGTATACCGTATAAATGGTCTCCTCTTAACTGTTGACGAGATAGCTAAAGATATTGGTGTCACTATTTCCGATGAATTCTCGTACAAACACCATATTGTCGATAAGTGTAAGAGAGCTTCCGCTGTTGTCAACATGTTATTTAAAGCTTTTAAATCCCCTTCCATTTCTCTGTTGACATCTGCTTTTAAAATCTATGTCCGACCCACTATCGAATACGCAAGTGAGTTGTGGAATCCATCTTCCTCGGGCCTTGTTAAGTTGGTTGAGAAAGTCCAACGCTCTTTCAGAAGGAGAGTACTAGGAAGAGTCCGTCACCCTAAGCTTCCGTATTCCCAGAGGCTTTCAATGCTAGGCCTTCAGAGCCTCGAGTACCGTCGCGCTATATTTGATCTACTTTTTATTCATAAATGTTTACATAACATCTTAGACATAGACACTGATCATTTATACGAAATCTCGGCTGTTCAGCGTTTCACTCGGCATTCGCATCCTCTAAGACTTATTCCTCCTCACCGCATCAATAAGACCTCTTTATCGACATGTGTTTCCCGTCAAATGTCTGTTTGGAACTCTCTTCCACGAAGCTAGTAGCCTTAAATTTAGAAAGCAACTTCTTTCGTTGCCTGTGAATGTGATTGTGCCAGTTAGTCTTGTTTCTGATACTTAATTAAGACTTGTGATTTTTCATCAGTATCACAGCCCCCCCTTTTTTCCCTTTACACCCCGCCACTAAGCTTTATATGTAATGTAGTCCATGCAAACCTTTGTTCATATGTAATTTGCTTTTGTCTTAAATACCTACATGCTTGGAATAAAGAATGAATGAATGAATGAATGAATGAATGAAAGCTTCGGTCTACCTCTAGGTCTTCTTTCCTGGATTTCTATGTTTTAAGCAGACTTGGGAACGGAGTCTGGATTGGATCTCAGCATGTGTCCGTACTACCTCAGCCAGGAATCTCTGAGCATCTCTGAAAGAGTCTCTTTCCCCCGCCTTTCTCCTTCGTTGTGAAATCAACCTTACGGGATCGCAAGATGCTTGAAGACAAAGCTAAGAGGGCAGTTTTACTCAGACAACTCGAACGATCTACAGCTGTTGAAACCCTAGCAAATGACTCCAGGACAATCTCTCGACTTATTGAACGATTTGGATCAGACGAGCTGATTGAATCCTTCAAGAAAGGAGAGATTGTTCATCATCGCCATTTATCTTCTCGTCTTTCTTACTCGTATGTGTTCCGTCCCCTAAAAATTCAGTTTTCTTGCGATGATAAGAGAAACTAGTTTCTCAAGCAGAACGAGACTGCCACAGAATCTCGATGAACTCAACGCATCCTCCTTCTCGGGTCGTTGATGCTCATCTCATTCCCTATTCTTCTCCCTCCTTTCGGCCTTCTACTTCTACTAACCCTCCTTCTTTATACCTCTCTCTGATTCCACCTCAAGCCTCTTCTCAACATTCCACCACTCAGCTCAAATCTAATTATACTTTAAAAACCACCTCTCCTCGCATTGACTTCTTGAATACGCCTTCATCTTCTCCTGTGAAATCTTCTCATACCTCACCGGCTCCGTCTTTGCCTCTGAAGACTACTCGCACTACTCGAACAACCACAGCTCCTTCAGTGACTCCCAAGAAGTTCAACGCTACTCGTGCTCGGACAATCACAGCCCCGAAGAGATTTTCACCATAGAACAGAAAGGATGTGAGTTCATCTAGGATACAGTCAGGGTCTGCATCAGAAAGCCAAATCTGAGATGAGAATACAGTAGAAGCCCCTGAGGAATCGAGCAAATGATAGAGGTCATATAGCTTATTCCTAATAGATCTAGCATTTAAATACAAACAAAATAATTTCCTCTTGATAATCTTCCTTTGAATGTTTTTCGATCTGATCGTGATTTTGGCCGAGGTGGCGGTGTGGCCATTTTAGTAAATAGTTTTTGGTATCCTTATTTGGAACAGATCACTCACAAGACAGTATCGAGTGTGTTATTGTAGATATTCACCCTTGCTCTTCTATTTCTCTTCCTTTTCCCCAGTATTAGACTTATCAGTTGTTATCGCTCACCTCATACTCATTCTAATCAACTTGATAATTTCACAGCTTTCATATCCTGTCATTGCTCTTTACCGTATCCAACTATAACTCTTTACCATATCCAACTATAATATGCGATTACCTCAACTCTCCCAACATTGATTGGAATTCTTTGACTGACCCACTTAACTGTCCAACCTCCTATTCTTTTTTTACAAATTGTCAGTGATAAAATCACTCTCAGATTGTCCTTTCGCCGACTAGATTCAATTGTATATACTTGATTATTTTTTTATTAACCACAACATTATTTCTGAATGCTCATCTCGACAGCCCTTTTCTACTAGAGATCACGCCTCTGTATCTTTTTCTATTTCTAAGTCTTTCATGTCAACCCCACCGCTTCCTCCTCAGGCCAGCTTGGAATAAGGCTGACTGAAATGAGTTAAACCGTCACATTCTTAAAATTGATTTTAACCTATTGTTTTCTTCTTTAACGGTTGATGCAGCTGTATAAGCACTCATATTTTTGTTGAATGAAAAAAAATTTAAATGGTATGGCAAAGTTAACGAGGACGGGGCAAAAATTATTCACTTCGCGGAGAAGCGTGTTCTTCCAACCTGCAACACATTCTTTCAGAAACGGGATTCCCATCTCGTCACGTATTGCAGTGGTGGAAGATCATCTCAAATTGATTACTGGCTCACACAGAAGAACAATATGAAGCTTGTTGTCAACTGCCAATTCAGCGAGAATGTCACCTCCCAGCACCTCCCGGTTGTCATAAACCTCCGTTACTCTCATAAGCCGTGCAGGGTCGATCCTATAAACAAGATATTCAGGAAAAAATGATGGAAATTCAACGACAATAAACTGCGCTTCATGCACCAAGTCCACTCTAAATTTCACCCTTACACCCTCTAAGATAAACCGAACTCATTTGCACTAAAACTCAAATTTTCTAATTTTGACGGAAAACTTAATTTTTCAAATTTTTTGTGTGGTGTCATGGGACATTAGATTCAATTCAGTTCAAACGCTTTATTTTCGATGTAATGGAACATGAAGTGCCATTATATCGAACGGCTCCATTTGGTTCTCCGTACAGTACAGTAAGAATGAGAACATTGAAGACTAGACTGAAGTGTAGACTACATTAGATTGTTTGTTGTTTAATGACTCGTCTTATCGGAAGTAAAAACGCGTTTTAGATCGGTTTCAGATCGAGTTTAATGTTTTGTCACAAATGGGTATTTTTTCTAGTACAATAGTTTTCTGGTTGCAGCTCAATTGTTCGTGTTTACAAGACTTATATATTGCCACTACTCGAATATGGAGCAGAACTTTGGTCGCCTCGTGATATTGGTAGCTTTTCTGTGAAAAAAACTTTTTCATTTTTTACTATTTTTGACCAAAAATGTTCTGGCAAAAAATACCTTTTACATTCATTCATTTTGCGAAGAACAGGGTGTGGCAAAAACATAGGTGGACGACTTAGGGGGGGGGTAAGCGCTGTTACCAGCTCAACGACTGTCAGTAGCTCTTTCAACTCTTGTCAACAATGCCAAACGCCTCTTCCTCACACGAACTTCTAATTCGATTTTCAATAGGCTCGGCTCATGACAACAGAGTATGGAAATCATCTCAATGCTACCGCCTTATGACGGCTGGCCAGAAAAAAAGCAATCTTACTTGCTGATTCCGCATACGCGGCAGAAAGATTCCTACTGAGGCCAATCATAAATGCTGCAACAGAACAAGGTTTCTCTCTCTCTCTGTTTTTCTCTTTCTTTTCATCTCTATAAAAAAACCTGACCGAACAAACATGTTTCACTCAGAAGCTCGCTACACTATCTCGGTTTGTCGAGGTAAGATCGAGAAGGCCATTGGTGCACTCAAATGTCAATGGCATGCTCTACATGGAGAGATTAGGTCGAGCTTTTTGATGTTAAATATGTATGTCAAAAAGCGATTTTATTTCTGGTGATTTCATTTTCTCAAAAAAGTGATTGTATTTCTTTACAGAAAGTGCCCCACAAGAACCGCTGCTATGATCACAGCAGCTACTTGTCTGCGAAATGCTGCGATTGATCTGAAAGAACCCGCGTTTGATGATTTATTGGATGATGACAGTGATACGCGTGAGATCTCATCGAGAAGCAATGCATCTGGAGCAGCTTTTCAAACACACATCATCCAGACATTTTTCTAGTTTTTATCATATGGTCCATTACTTTTTTTTTTGGAAATTGCACATCAATAGGTTTTTGTTAATATTTCAGTGGTTTGTTGATATACATAAATACACTTTTGTTGCTTTTCTAAACTCCAATCTGAATAAATTGTGTTATGAATTATCAATACAATAATCGTTTATAAAAAATAGGAAAAAGTATCAAACAAATACCACGTGATAAACTCACTACATCTTCTTGATATTATTTGGCAAAATTCGTGATATGGTAGACTGCACACAGCCAGCTGTATCGCCTATTTTTGACATGAAAAAGGAGAGTGCGAAAAAAAAAGTAAGATTGAAAAAAATAAAATTAAAAAAGAAAACTTTTTAAAAAGAAATTTTTTTTAAAAATATTAATAATAAAGTTTTTAAAAATAAGTAATACTTTATGAAAAAAGTGACAAAAACGTCGAAAACATATACAGGGTGGCTGGAAAGTACGGGGACTGAGAGTCAAACGCTTTTGTATCGTAATCAATAATCCAATTCCTCTCAATTCAACACATTTTATTCTCAACATATATATGTACAACTGGGTGAAGTCAGTTTTCAATGCGGCCGCCCTTGGCGCGGATGACTTGGCGGAGACGCTTGGGGAAAGCATCAGTCGTGGCACGCAGGTAATCAACGTCGAGTTCTTCCCAAGCTTTGAGCAGGGCCTTCTTCAGAGACGCCAAAATTTGGGTGGGGACGAGCCGAGGCTTTCGCCTCGAGGACGAGGACATACGGAATAGTCGAGCGAATTGAGATCCGGTGAGTAGGCGGGCCACTGCTTACTCGTTATGAAGGCGGGCAAGTTGTTCACACCACTCTTGCGTCACAACGGCCTTGTGAGTGGGCGCGGAGTCCTGTTGAAAGCAGAACGGGTGGCCAGCGAAGTGCGTAAGGGTCCAGGGAAGCAAGGCGCCTTCGAGAATGTCTTTGATATAGTTCTGCTTGTTTATCTTCACGCCCTGATCAACGAAGACGAGCGGAGACTTGCCCGAAGCGCACACAGCCGCCCAGACCATCAACTGAGCTGGATCGGAGGTGCGATTGACGACTCTTCCGTTGCGATGGGCTTCCTCAGGATCTCTGGCAATAACTCGCACGTTTTGGAAGTTGTAGGCCTCCTCGATCGTGAACAACTTCTCGTCTGAGAAGACTATCTCGTCAGCAGCAGGTGCGGTCGTGTCGCGATGCAAGGCCCGACTTCTCTTCACGCGCTCTTCCGCGTTCTTGGCAGACAACAAGGCACCCTTGCGAGTACGATAAGGGCGCATATCGAGGTCATCCCTGACGATGGTCTGAGCTGACCAGCGGGATATTCCGAGCTTCTGGGACATCTTGTTAATGCTCCGCTTGGAGTTTCGGCGTATTCGCTCCCTCACTGCTTTTATCTTCGCCGGCGTCCGAGCAGATCGAGGCCGGCCAGTTTTTGGACGGTCCTCGAGATTTCCGAGCTGGCGGTAACGTTTGATGGTCTTCCAGACAAGATTTCGGCGGACGACGAGGCATTTCGCGGTGTCAGAGTTGGAGTACCCGTGCTGGTGCAAATCGACGATAGCGGCACGCTGATTATGGGTACCCGTCATTACCTTCAAATTTAAACAATCGTTGTCAAACTTCAACACGATGTTTAAAACACAATAAACTTCGAAAATCAAAAAAATACAGTCGGTGCGTGCACGAAAAAGTGCGTAGCACACACCTAAACCACAGACTCCGTACTTTCCAGCCACACTGTAAGACGATGCTGGGAATAATTTTCGCCAAAATGCTCAAAATGTTGTTCCTCGGGCAGATTTCCCTTGAAAAACCAAACTTTTCCATGGCAAGAAACGGAAAAAAGCGCCATGATAAATGGCAGCAAAAAACATGCGTTTTGACGGGCCTGCCAAGAAAAACCGTCAAAAAACAAGCTTTCTACTTTGTACTCGTTTTATCACTGCCAGAATCCGGTTTTTGTTTGTCCTTGTTTTGGCACTGCCAAAATCGGTTTTTTTTTGTCCTTGTTTTGCTACTGCCATTATCGGGTTTTTTTGTCCTTGTTTTGTCACTGCCACAATCGGTCTTTTTTTGTAGCCCCTGCAACCCCTTAGCCTCATTTCTGGAATGATGGAGGATCGCTCTCAGTAACTCTTTGGGGAGTGCCAATACTAGACTTTGATCTCATCCAAAAGGCTGAGATGCAATACCCGCAGCTACAACGCCCACAGACGAACCATTTCTAGCGACGTACCCCAACCGAGTTTAATAAACTCGGTTGAGGTACGTCGCTAGAAGTGGTTTATATGTGGTCGTTGCGGAGCTGTGTTCAACGGACAAAAAGTGTTCAATAAAAGAGCCGAGTTTGGCAGTGCCAAAACATGTCACAAAGGAAAAACAAAATTGTCCGTGATTTGGCAAGAACAAAACTTGGCCACAGAGTCATTCATCATTTGGCACTGCGAAATAGTGGCCGATTATTCGTCCCTATTTTGGCAGCTAAAAAAAAATAATATCGGAATTTCCTTCTTCCAAGTTCGCATACTCGAAATCTCGGCAAAATAAAGTTTTTGGCTGAGGAACAACATTTTGAGCATTTTGGCGAAAATTATTCCCAGCATCGTCTTATATCGAGAAAAAAACTCGAAACACAAAAAAAATCATCAAAAAAGAGAGTGTCCAACGAGTTGGAGCATTAGACGTCCAACTAATTGCATTGTGGATACGGAATTTGTTGTTGACGTATAATGTTAGACGTCCAACGATTGGACGACCTCATTAGACGCTTAAATCCGATTGTGGATACGGCCCCAGCTGACGTATTCATTTTAGTTTTTATTCGTTTAATGAGCATGTTAATATTATTATACGAAGTTATGATATGGTCGAGTACAAGTGGGGGAGCGAGTTCAATAACGGGAAGAAGTTATGATATGGTCGAGTACAAGTGGGGGAGCGAGTTCAATAACGGGAAGAAGGCCTTGGTTAACTAGGGTTAAAATCGAGTGAAAAAAATGTAGAGAAGGCATTAGCTTGATAAGAAGGGACAGTCAGGGCTTTGTCATATACGATAAGCGCAGTAGAAGAGGCTTTCTTTTTGATGCGATTAGACAATGTTCGGAAAAATCTTATAATTATTGGGCAGCGCGAGATTTTCTTCTCTTCTACTTTCAAATTCGATTAGCTCTTTATGCAATTTTTTACACGTTCTAGTTGTAGTTGAAAGGAGGGGGGGGGGTGAAAGAAGTAGGTGAAAGTTTTGCACTTCTTTGTAGAAAGCTATATAAACACCGAATTTTCCTTTAATAAGTAATATGAGGTTTGCTGAGTTTTCAACAAGGAACAAAAGTAGTGATGAGTTCATTCAACAAAAATATGAGTGCTTATACAGCTGCATCAACCGTTAAAGAAGAAAACAATAGGTTAAAATCAATTTTAAGAATGTGACGGTTTAATTCATTTCAGTCAGCCTTATTCCAAGCTGGCCTGAGGAGGAAGCGGTGGGGTTGACATGAAAGACTTAGAAATAGAAAAAGATACAGAGGCGTGATCTCTAGTAGAAAAGGGCTGTCGAGATGAGCATTCAGAAATAATGTTGTGGTTAATAAAAAAATAATCAAGTATATACAATTGAATCTAGTCGGCGAAAGGACAATCTGAGAGTGATTTTATCACTGACAATTTGTAAAAAAAGAATAGGAGGTTGGACAGTTAAGTGGGTCAGTCAAAGAATTCCAATCAATGTTGGGAGAGTTGAGGTAATCGCATATTATAGTTGGATATGGTAAAGAGTTATAGTTGGATACGGTAAAGAGCAATGACAGGATATGAAAGCTGTGAAATTATCAAGTTGATTAGAATGAGTATGAGGTGAGCGATAACAACTGATAAGTCTAATACTGGGGAAAAGGAAGAGAAATAGAAGAGCAAGGGTGAATATCTACAATAACACACTCGATACTGTCTTGTGAGTGATCTGTTCCAAATAAGGATACCAAAAACTATTTACTAAAATGGCCACACCGCCACCTCGGCCAAAATCACGATCAGATCGAAAAACATTCAAAGGAAGATTATCAAGAGGAAATTATTTTGTTTGTATTTAAATGCTAGATCTATTAGGAATAAGCTTTATGACCTCTATCATTTGCTCGATTCCTCAGGGGCTTCTACTGTATTCTCATCTCAGATTTGGCTTTCTGATGCAGACCCTGACTGTATCCTAGATGAACTCACATCCTTTCTGTTCTATGGTGAAAATCTCTTCGGGGCTGTGATTGTCCGAGCACGAGTAGCGTTGAACTTCTTGGGAGTCACTGAAGGAGCTGTGGTTGTTCGAGTAGTGCGAGTAGTCTTCAGAGGCAAAGACGGAGCCGGTGAGGTATGAGAAGATTTCACAGGAGAAGATGAAGGCGTATTCAAGAAGTCAATGCGAGGAGAGGTGGTTTTTAAAGTATAATTAGATTTGAGCTGAGTGGTGGAATGTTGAGAAGAGGCTTGAGGTGGAATCAGAGAGAGGTATAAAGAAGGAGGGTTAGTAGAAGTAGAAGGCCGAAAGGAGGGAGAAGAATAGGGAATGAGATGAGCATCAACGACCCGAGAAGGAGGATGCGTTGAGTTCATCGAGATTCTGTGGCAGTCTCGTTCTGCTTGAGAAACCAGTTTCTCTTATCATCGCAAGAAAACTGAATTTTTAGGGGACGGAACACATACGAGTAAGAAAGACGAGAAGATGAATGGCGATGATGAACAATCTCTCCTTTCTTGAAGGATTCAATCAGCTCGTCTGATCCAAATCGTTCAATAAGTCGAGAGATTGTCCTGGAGTCATTTGCTAGGGTTTCAACAGCTGTAGATCGTTCGAGTTGTCTGAGTAAAACTGCCCTCTTAGCTTTGTCTTCAAGCATCTTGCGATCCCGTAAGGTTGATTTCACAACGAAGGAGAAAGGCGGGGGAAAGAGACTCTTTCAGAGATGCTCAGAGATTCCTGGCTGAGGTAGTACGGACACATGCTGAGATCCAATCCAGACTCCGTTCCCAAGTCTGCTTAAAACATAGAAATCCAGGAAAGAAGACCTAGAGGTAGACCGAAGCTTTCATTCATTCATTCATTCATTCATTCATTCTTTATTCCAAGCATGTAGGTATTTAAGACAAAAGCAAATTACATATGAACAAAGGTTTGCATGGACTACATTACATATAAAGCTTAGTGGCGGGGTGTAAAGGGAAAAAAGGGGGGGCTGTGATACTGATGAAAAATCACAAGTCTTAATTAAGTATCAGAAACAAGACTAACTGGCACAATCACATTCACAGGCAACGAAAGAAGTTGCTTTCTAAATTTAAGGCTACTAGCTTCGTGGAAGAGAGTTCCAAACAGACATTTGACGGGAAACACATGTCGATAAAGAGGTCTTATTGATGCGGTGAGGAGGAATAAGTCTTAGAGGATGCGAATGCCGAGTGAAACGCTGAACAGCCGAGATTTCGTATAAATGATCAGTGTCTATGTCTAAGATGTTATGTAAACATTTATGAATAAAAAGTAGATCAAATATAGCGCGACGGTACTCGAGGCTCTGAAGGCCTAGCATTGAAAGCCTCTGGGAATACGGAAGCTTAGGGTGACGGACTCTTCCTAGTACTCTCCTTCTGAAAGAGCGTTGGACTTTCTCAACCAACTTAACAAGGCCCGAGGAAGATGGATTCCACAACTCACTTGCGTATTCGATAGTGGGTCGGACATAGATTTTAAAAGCAGATGTCAACAGAGAAATGGAAGGGGATTTAAAAGCTTTAAATAACATGTTGACAACAGCGGAAGCTCTCTTACACTTATCGACAATATGGTGTTTGTACGAGAATTCATCGGAAATAGTGACACCAATATCTTTAGCTATCTCGTCAACAGTTAAGAGGAGACCATTTATACGGTATACAACAGAAGGATTTCGGGGTCCTAAATGCAAAACACTGCATTTAGATGTCGACAAAGACAAGTTCCATTCCGAACACCAAGCGGTAACAAGATCAAGAGCGACTTGGATATCATGGCTAGACGAGGGAACACGACCCATAATTTTTATATCGTCTGCATACAAACCGAATCGAAGGTTAGGAGGTATCGCTTCCTTCACTGAATCAATATACATAAGGAATAGTAAAGGACCAAGGGAAGAGCCTTGAGGCACACCTGAAATAACAGGCATTGGCTGAGATAGCACATTATCGATTAAGACTGATTGAGTTCGATTACTTAAATAGCTACTAAGCCAATTGACAATGTTAGAGGAGATACCAAACGAATGAACCTGATATAAAAGCAGCCTATGATCTACAGTATCGAACGCTTTACGAATATCGAGGAAAATAACATCAACTGAAAACCCTTGAGCCAAAGAATCAACAACAAAAGAATGAGATTCTACCAAAGATGTTACGGTAGACTTTCTCGCTCTAAAACCTGCTTGATATGGAGACAATAGCTTTGATTCTTCTAAATACGAATAAACTAAGGCGAAAACGATTTTTTCCATAATCTTGGATAACGAGCAACATAACGATATAGGTCTGTAATTATTTAACAGATTGCGAGAACCAGATTTGTGTACTGGTTTAACAATTGATCGCTTCCAAATAGAAGGCAATGAGCCAGAAAGCAGACTGTTATTGAATAAAATGCATAAAGGTTTCACAAGAGCGAATCTACATTTCTTCAAAAGGATGTTTGGTATCTCGTCGGGAGAGGTATTACATTTGGCTGAAAGAGATGAAAGGGCTTTCAAAACCATTTCCTCAGTAATACAATCAACACTCATCCTCACAATTACTCAAGTGCAGGATGGATTTCTTAATGGACCATGGATAGGTTCGGAAAACACGGAAGCGAAGTATTCAGAAAAGGCATTCGCCTTATCCGATGACAATATTATCTCTTGCCTCTGATTATCTAACAGAGTAGGAATGGCTAGGTTGACATTCATACTTAAACGATTTCTACAGGCAGCGAAAAAGGACTTTTGATTTCCTCGCAGTATAAGTTTAGCTTCCTGATCATATTCAAAGCTATGCAACATCTTATCGAATTCAGCAGATTTACTTATACAAAAATGAGAATAAGGGGATTTCTTAGAGATACGTAGCAGCTTAGAGTACATTTCACGAAGAACCTTTGGGTAGCGAAATGATGGGTCTTTACGATCTACCAAGGGAACGTAGCTCTCAATAAGCGAGCCTATGAAAGAAACAAGATAATTGTTTGCAGACTCAACATTCATCAAAGAAAGCATTAAAGTCCAATCATGAAAAACTAGTTCACTTTCAATAGACAGCCAGTTGGCTTTAGTGAACAGTTTGAAAGCTGATGGAACCGAGCTTAGATTTAGAGACACTATATAACAAGACATGGTGACTATCGGGCTGATGGCTGAAGACGCCTCAAATCGTATGATGTGGCGAAGTGCTACAGTGGACCCCACTCTTCAGCGGGAATAACGCTAGGAAGAAGAAGACCAATTAGCCTTCTTTGACATTCACTTTGACTCCCTGCACGACGAAACCGAGTGGCGTCTTGCCAGTCGCACAAATTCCGGCTCAGAACATGACAGAAGCCGGATGGCCCTTTCTCGAGACGTAGCGGCCACTCTTATTAGCTTCGTTGTCCGATTTTTACCAAATCCTATCATTTCGGGGGTTGAAGGCCACTCAATAATGAACAACTTCTCATCGGTGAAGAGAATATCCAAACAGTCCACCGGCTTGAACCGCTTTGACAGTTCATGACAACTCCGAAGACGGGTCGCCTTCATCTGGTCCGTCAATGCGTGAGTCTTCTGCAGCTTGATGAGGCGAAGCTCCTTGCGAGATTCGACGATCCTACGAACAGATCTATCCGAGATATTCAGCTCCTTTGCGACTTTTTTCAGGCTCAATTTAAGGTTATATCGAATCGTGTTCTCGCATGCTTCTCATGTTGAAGGAAGTGGTCGCGGTCGCTGGTCTGCCGCTCTTCGAACGGTCATTCGTTGTACCAGTCTCACAAAAACGACTTATGGTGTCCTCAATGGTCCTGCGGAAAAATCCGGTGATTCTGGCGATGTGCTTCTGAGTGCGCTCGGACTGGCTCATGCGCAAAATACAGGTCAATGTCCGAGACATTTACCTAAGAACAAAAAAGATATGATTCTGATTTTTTCAGGGTGTGTTTTTAAAGTTATGACTGAAAAAAGGCGAAAAATCACACGAACACTACACCAAACAAAAAATATACAAAGTGACAAAGTTGTCCACGTGATTTTTTGCCGCACCCTGTATTTGGCTCGATCATCCTCGGATCTGGGAATTTTCCATTGCTTAAGAGCTGATTTATTTCACTTTAATGCAGGTTGAACGTTTTCATTCCACCACCAGGATTCTTTGTCGACAATGCGTTTGCATCCTTGCTTCGTCCTGCCCAAAGTTGCTTCTCCGATCTCTTTTATAGTGTCACGTAGGAAATTCCAGTGAATTTCAGTAGATTCTGGGTATGTTCTTTAGAGGGTGTAAGGGTGAAATTTAGAGTGGACTTGGTGCATGAAGCGCAGTTTATTGTC
Source organism: Allodiplogaster pararmata (assembly GCA_964056735.1). Taxonomy (NCBI): domain Eukaryota; kingdom Metazoa; phylum Nematoda; class Chromadorea; order Rhabditida; family Diplogasteridae; genus Allodiplogaster; species Allodiplogaster pararmata. Next base: position 8,291,961 of record OZ057407.1, read on the forward strand.
GTTGAATTTCCATCATTTTTTCCTGAATATCTTGTTTATAGGATCGACCCTGCACGGCTTATGAGAGTAACGGAGGTTTATGGCAACCGGGAGGTGCTGGGAGGTGACATTCTCGCTGAATTGGCAGTTGACAACAAGCTTCATATTGTTCTTCTGTGTGAGCCAGTAATCAATTTGAGATGATCTTCCACCACTGCAATACGTGACGAGATGGGAATCCCGTTTCTGAAAGAATGTGTTGCAGGTTGGAAGAACACGCTTCTCCGCGAAGTGAATAATTTTTGCCCCGTCCTCGTTAACTTTGCCATACCATTTAAATTTTTTTTCATTCAACAAAAATATGAGTGCTTATACAGCTGCATCAACCGTTAAAGAAGAAAACAATAGGTTAAAATCAATTTTAAGAATGTGACGGTTTAATTCATTTCAGTCAGCCTTATTCCAAGCTGGCCTGAGGAGGAAGCGGTGGGGTTGACATGAAAGACTTAGAAATAGAAAAAGATACAGAGGCGTGATCTCTAGTAGAAAAGGGCTGTCGAGATGAGCATTCAGAAATAATGTTTTGGTTAATAAAAAATAATCAAGTATATACAATTGAATCTAGTCGGCGAAAGGACAATCTGAGAGTGATTTTATCACTGACAATTTGTAAAAAAAGAATAGGAGGTTGGACAGTTAAGTGGGTCAGTCAAAGAATTCCAATCAATGTTGGGAGAGTTGAGGTAATCGCATATTATAGTTGGATATGGTAAAGAGTTATAGTTGGATACGGTAAAGAGCAATGACAGGATATGAAAGCTGTGAAATTATCAAGTTGATTAGAATGAGTATGAGGTGAGCGATAACAACTGATAAGTCTAATACTGGGGAAAAGGAAGAGAAATAGAAGAGCAAGGGTGAATATCTACAATAACACACTCGATACTGTCTTGTGAGTGATCTGTTCCAAATAAGGATACCAAAAACTATTTACTAAAATGGCCACACCGCCACCTCGGCCAAAATCACGATCAGATCGAAAAACATTCAAAGGAAGATTATCAAGAGGAAATTATTTTGTTTGTATTTAAATGCTAGATCTATTAGGAATAAGCTTTATGACCTCTATCATTTGCTCGATTCCTCAGGGGCTTCTACTGTATTCTCATCTCAGATTTGGCTTTCTGATGCAGACCCTGACTGTATCCTAGATGAACTCACATCCTTTCTGTTCTATGGTGAAAATCTCTTCGGGGCTGTGATTGTCCGAGCACGAGTAGCGTTGAACTTCTTGGGAGTCACTGAAGGAGCTGTGGTTGTTCGAGTAGTGCGAGTAGTCTTCAGAGGCAAAGACGGAGCCGGTGAGGTATGAGAAGATTTCACAGGAGAAGATGAAGGCGTATTCAAGAAGTCAATGCGAGGAGAGGTGGTTTTTAAAGTATAATTAGATTTGAGCTGAGTGGTGGAATGTTGAGAAGAGGCTTGAGGTGGAATCAGAGAGAGGTATAAAGAAGGAGCGAGTTGAGGCCGTGTTTTAGTGAGCCTCTGCGCCACTGCGCCACTGAGTGCGATTTGCTAAAGGCCTAAAAACTACAAAATTTATCAGTTATCAAGTAGGCTGATCGGTAACTAATAAACGTTGTAGTTTTTTAAAACTCCATGTATGTGCTTTTTTCATAATGTGTTCTTTTGAGCTTTTAAGTGTTCTTTTGAGCTTCCTATATGAAAAGCTGATTTTATTTACAACAACAAAAAAAAATTACCTCTAAATTTTCTGACTACTTTACCTCTCACATGCTACTTCTCTTTCAATTTTTCTTTGTTCTCGTGTGTTTTCATCTGTTTCTCTTTTCTTTCTTACTCTCTCATTTTCTTCTATTACTGTCGGTCACCGTGAACTGACAAAGTAGCCTGGCCTAAATGAAAGAATTTTGACAGAACTGACAAAACTAAAGAATACATAGTTGTGAGCGCAATGCGCAAAGCTTTGTGTCTATCTTTTCCAATCGTACGCACTCCCTGGATATCTTCCTTTTTCTCTAACGTCTCCTTCATCACCAGTTTTTGATCTATAGCTGTTCAAGTTACAATGATTTTTTACGCTCGATGTAGATTTTTTGCGATTTATTGCTATCTAAAAAATTTGAGCGATTTATTGCTAACTCAATGATGTTTTTTTTACTTCTTTAAAACAATACATTTACTTTTCTGAATTATATTCGTTGTGCGCAGTGAAAAAACCTTTAGCTTTTGTATCCTGATCAAAACATTCATTTTGATAATTGTTTATAGATTCCGAAACTAGCTCAGAAACCAATTCTAAACGACTCAATTACATGATGAACTTTCGTGGGTATTTTTCTAGACATTCATTAAAAAGGTAATTAAATCTGCATAGATTTGTGAAGTTCATTTATTTTCGCGAATTGATTAGAATTGGTTTTTGGGAAAGACGCGCTAATTTGAAGTCATTTCTATGCATACAAGAACACTGAAAAGATGAATTGTTGCAGCCAACCCATTCGGGAAAAAATTCAATCATTTATCTGTATTATAGAAACTTTGAGTCATAATGTTCTGTGTGAAAACAATTTCGAAACTGTTTCAAATCCGTTAGAATCATTTTCCTTTCCCTCTTGATTGTGTTTTCGTCTTATTTTTTCCCGTTGATTTTCGAAAGGTCACACGTAGTCTTAAACATTCTTTGCATCGAATATTTTTTATATGTTAATGAGTATCATAGTTGGCTTCAAGCAACGTCAGCGAAGTCGTGATGAGTCATGCGAAAATCGCTTCCATTCGTGCGTGGGCTCTGCCAACATATCCATAGAATTATGAATTTTTGATGAGATTTAATTCAATTTTTTTTATATTTTCCAGAAGAACTGAGCTCCTAAATAGCTCTGTTGTTGAAATTTTCGTCAGCTGCCGTTTCATCAGCTGCAATTTTCATCAACAGCAAGTTGGTTTTTGGAAATTCATTTCATTCGGTAAATTGCACCCCTTTAAAAAATTGTTTCGGGGTTTTCACCTCCGTTTCATGAAATTTTAATACACCTTAGACAGTACTGTGAAAAAACAGACCCTTTTTAATCCTGAATCATCTGAAGCAGTTCGAATACTGAGTTTCTCAATTGCTTGCTCGCTGATTAATGTTTCCTTGCAACAACAAGTTGTTTGGTTCCTCCTTCTAAGTATAGAACAAACCTAACGATCAATTTTAAATCCAAACGTATATTCAGGTTCTGAAAAAGGAACAGTTTCTACTTCGCTCAGTCTGCGTCTGGGATTTCTTAGAGCAACTGTTTTCGAAGCACCGGTCAGAACTTTTTAAAATTTCTTTTTTTTTTCAAGTTGTAGGATAAAAAAAAGCTTGACGGGTTTTGAGAAGTCAGTCTAAAAAAGTTAAACTAATTTGCTCACAAACAGTCAGATACATACAGGTTTTGTTTGAATTTTCCCGTTAGGAAAATTCCTGACTAGCAACAAAATTACCTTTCAATTTGCAACAGTTGCTCCATTTGGACACTCAATACGTCATTTTATTGCTAATCAGGAAGTTTCCTGATAGATAAATTCAAATAAACCTGTATGTATCTCACTGTATGTGAGTAAATTAGTTTCACCTTTTACGGTTAAAACGGTTGGTGAGCAAAACAGTGCGCAGCCTCAGAGGGAGTTCCGAAAGTTATCCGAAAAATATTCTTCTGAGAAAAAAAAAGTTTTTTTTTATTCATCACAGTAATGCTGTTAACAGAGCTGAAGAGAGAATAAACAAGGTAATCTAAGGTAGATATCGACTTTGCTTATCGATCTTTCAATGGTAGTCCGTGCATATTTTTCCAGATCTTCGTTTCTGGCAATAAACCTCTTCGAACATTTGGTAGACATACCCAATTCTATCAGAAACACCAATCACAGCTGTTTCGTTTCAAGAGTGAAAACTGTTGCTGTTGCGTCGTCTGTTGTTTAAAAATCGCAAAAGGCTGTAATCAGTCAACTTTGTTCGTAATGGCAAGGTTTTTCATCACATTATTATTTTAAAGCAGTTCTACGAACATTTTGAAAGAAGTTATGTCAAGCATTTCTGGTACACGAGAAAACCAACGGGCTACTCTCAGACTAAATGAATTGTACCTAGCACTGTTCTTCGTTACTTCTATTGAAACTCCGTGAGAATTAGTTCGCGTTTTTTTGGTTCTTTGGAAAAAATTTTGTTTCTTAATGATGGTTTTGTCATTGATTATTTTCCATGCCATGGTCAAATCCATATATACTCGTCTCTCTTCTAAAGACATGAGACCTAGCTTAGAGAGTCTACTTTTATAAGATGTATTTCCATGAGGATAGCTACAGTTAGGAAAGCAGCGAGCGAATACGATTCTCGTGAAAGACCTGAGAACTTTCTCTATTTCTTCGACGTCTTTTTTGAAGTGCGGATTCCAGAAACTTGAAGCAAATTCTAAATGAGGCATGACATAAATTTTGAAGCATTTCACCAAGATAGAGGCATCATTGATGTTCACGGCTCTTAACATTGAATATAGAGCAGAATTAGCTCTAGATACTCGGTCAGATATAGTGATATTACGCCGAAGAGAAGGGATTATTTGTACACCTAGATCACGAACTCGACTCACACACTCCAAAGCAGTATTGTCTATGTAGTAGGTAGGAGTAATTGCCGTATACCCGATATGTAAATTAACTGTTTTAGAGGTAGAGAGAGATAATTGGTTGGAAGTACACCAGAATGATACTGCATCTAGAGAAGCTTGAAGTTCAAGACAACGTTCTGTCATGTTATTCTTGTTGTAAGTCAGATACAACTTTATGTCATCAGCATATGCTTGATATCGAACGTTAGTGAATGAAGAAAGAACTTGATTCAAGTCGGATATGTATAAGACAAAGAGCAAGGGTCCCAATACAGACCCTTGTGGGACACCGGATGTAACAGGATGTGGAGTTGATAAGGTGTCGCTCATACGAACGGAAAATTCTCTATCTGAGTTTTATTTTATAGAGTTTCTTACTGATATATTTACCTGTTTTGTAACACTCGCTATAAAAAAAATTCTTGTCAATTTTGAGAAAGAAAATAATTAAAGAAAATAACACTCGTTCTCATTAAAGAATTTTTTCTCATGTATCATTTTGGCTCTTTTCGACTTGAAGGGGGGCAACTCACTTCGGGGGTTTCTAAGTTTTTTCGAATTGAGTAAGGGTTTTTGGGGATAAGGAATGGGTGAAAAAAACCCTGTGTATTTTCAGAAACTTGGTCTAATAGAGGCTTGCCAATTTATCTGTAATGCACTATTTCAAATGTTTCTGGTATCCATTCTTTTTTAAATAGTTTTTTTTCATAATTAGTTTTTGTCCCATTACTTATCAGAACTTATCAATTGTTTTAAATCTCATAACGTTTAATGAATTTATAAGTAAGTTTTTGATATTAATGGAACCACGAATTTTATGCGTTCGAGAAGAACACATAGGCCCGCTGAAAGCGGAAAATTTTTCTAACAGAGACTCCGGTGGCATGATAGAAAGGTTTAAAAAGGTAGGAGAACACTTTATCATTAGTTAAAGGAGCAAAAATACACTTGATCAGTTTAGAGAACTTTTCCCGGAAATTTGTTTGTATACGACTTTGTGAAACTCTTATTCGTTAGTTTAACTCTTCTCGATGTGAGTGATCAAATGAAACTGGTCGTGTGTTCCAGTTTTCACCCACTAATTAGAATTTCAGTCATTAATTCCTATAAACTCAGCGAACCAGAAAGGTACTCGAATTTTCTCGAGATTTTTCAGGAGTTAAATCAAATTTTGTGCATGCTTTAGCGGTTTTCAAGTTTTAGATAGGAGCTGAGTTATTTGTGTTTCTCTTGTTTTCTTTTTTTGGTGAAAGATCCAACTTATCCATTTTGGTGAAAGAGTGGGATAAAAGCGGAGAAGCTGCCTGAACGAGGGAGGAGAGGAAGAATGGGAGGTGGAATGAAAACAGCAGAGCTGTATTTGTCAGAAACAAAAGAAGGGTTATATGGGGACCAAGCAGCAAAGCCTTTCGAGCCAGGAAAATAAGAGAATTGTAGTATCAAAGGCAGCGAAGCTGCCTGAGCTGCTTAGAGGAGGGATCAGAGAGCAAGTAGGGAAATAAGGCAAGGAAGCTGCCTGAGTCTCAGAAAAAAGGGGTAGGAAAATGAAGGCAGCGAAGCTGCCGAGCCAGAAAGAGAAAGAGGAGTTTAAAAACAGAGGCAGCGAAGCTGTTTGAGACAAGGAGAAGACGAGTAGGGAAAGAGAAGTATTGAAGCTGAAAGAGGGAAAGAGAAGGATCAGAGAGCAAGTAGGGAAATAAGGCAAGGAAGCTGCCTGAGTCTCAGAAAAAAGGGGTAGGAAAATGAAGGCAGCGAAGCTGCCGAGCCAGAAAGAGAAAGAGAAGTTTAAAAACAGAGGCAGCGAAGCTGTTTGAGACAAGGAGAAGACGAGTAGGGAAAGAGAAGTATTGAAGCTTCCCGAGACAGGGAGAAGAGAAAAATCTAACTAATTCAGTGGATGAAGATCTTGGAAAAAAGACAGCGGAAAGAAAAGAGGAAAAACGAAGGCAGCGAAGCTGAGTCAGGGAAGAGGATGAGAATGGAAAAGGAGGCGAAAAGAGTAGTATGGAAACGAAGAGTAAAGAAGAGTATGGTAACGAAGGCTCAGGAGGACCTGAGCCGAGAGAAGAGAAGGAGGAGAAAAACAAAGGCAGAGAAGCTGCCTGAGCCAGGAAGGAGAGGATAATCAGGGGATCAGGGGGAAAAAGATCAGAATTACTTGGCTAACAAAAAAATGATGAGCGTCCCGAAAGGGGACGCTATTGCAAGCATTTGATGCTGTATTGCTAACTGTCCCAATCTTCCTGAAAGGAAGGCATTCGGATAGTGAATATGCTTAAAGCTACGCGCTCTCCATCAAGGGATGGAAGGAGCACATGGCGTTGCAATTTCGAATATCGTATGAGGCAGCGTGCTCTAAGTGTTGTGTCTTTTTCAAAGATGCTTTCCGATCGCTCACTCTAACACAGTAGACTAGCAAATTGCAACATTCGTTTGCCAGGGTGCAACATTCGAATACATTCTTCTTCACAACAGTGAAGCTTCTTTTTACGAAATAAAACATCAATAAAGGTGTAATGACACTTCTGGGGTAGAAAAACATGGAGATTCCAAATGTGGAAAAAAATTAAAAAAATTCCTTCGACTTCGAAAGTATTTTCTCTCTCTTTTCGTATCTATTCCAAGCCTTCCCTCTCATATTACAGTTCTTTCTGAACAAAACTATTGCAAAAGAAACCTGATAAGAAAAGGACATGAAAAGAGAAAAAAAGAGAGAAAGAGAAAAAAAGATGAAACGAAAATGAAGGCAGCGGAGCTGCCTGAGGCAGAAGATAAGGAGAAGCAGAAAAACAAAGCTGTCTGAGGCAGGAGGAAAAAGAGAAGGAGAAGAACGAAGGCAGCTAAGCTGCCTGGAGAAGAGAGAGAAATAGAAGTGGGAAAACGAAGGCAGCGAAGCTGCCTGAGGGAGGGAGAAATATAGAATTGGGAGAACAAAGGCAGCAAAGCTGCCTGAGGCAGGAGGGAAAGGAGAAGAACGAAGGCAGTGAAACTTTCTTTTCTCACAGGCTCTCAGAATGACTTGGCTAACAAGAGAGTGACATGCGTCCCCAAAAGGGACGCTAGTTGTGAATATTTTATCTAGTTGTTAAAGGGTTGTTAATTTAAAAACGTAATTTTTCGATTACTGTTGCTTTTGCGTTTATGCTGTGAAATGTTGTTTTTTTTTTTGTTGACACTTTTGATGTACGAAGTTCATTTATTGGCTGAGGCCTTACTGTTGCTACGTCCGAATAAAGAGTCACCCTGAGGCCTTACTGTTGCTACGTCCGAATAAAGAGTCACCTGCTTGACAAGGGTCAAACATAAGTTATGGTGTACGACGAAGGAGAGAAACGACGTAGGAGGGAACCATAATTGGTATTTCTATAACACGGATAAAAAACCAGCAAAAAACAGAGAACTAGTTTATCATGCGTTTTTTTTAAATACCGAGGTAAGCGACTGCGATCGCTCCTATCAAGGGTTTGATCACAGTAATAAAAGTTCAGTTTTGATTAAGCACCGAAATTATCACATGGTTTATAGAAATAGATGCATTCGTCGGTCTGTTAGCCTCTTTTTGTTTATCTATTTGCTACCAACCACTTGTCTTTCTTGAGTTAATCTGTAACCATCATTTTCCTTTACCAACTGGTAAATTTTCAAGAGGATAGAGAGATAAATGAATATGCCTTGTTAAACATAGAATAACAGCCTTTCTTATTTTGATAAACATATTCATGAACTTCCATACAGGCTGTGATTTCTCTGATGAAGAAAGGTAAGATAGTGGAAAAAATTTCATCAAACCGTCCCATACACCGATCAAAGCCTGACAATACAGAACATAGGCGATTATATACTTTTTTCGGTTATACTCGCATCCACCGTGCCCGCGCTTGGTCTTTCACATCGAGAACTAGAGGCTCGCCCGAAATGTCCATCACCATGTTTTCTTGTGAAACATGGTCATCGCCCTTGCCTCACGCAGATGTCTATCGTAAATGAACTCGCCTCAGATGCTCATTCTCAAGTCCCTCGTCTCGCCCTGATTTCGATCGTCAGTCCTTTCAACTTGTCACAGATGTGGCCCGTCGATTTCTTTCTCTCTCCATGTCAATCTATTTCAGTTGTCCTACCCTCTTTTCTCCGACTGTCTTTAGGATGGCTTCTGTCCCGCCCGAAATGTCCAATGTCCATCCCTATGTTCTCGTATCGTGATACATTCAACGTGATACATCAAAATTCCTTCTTTCTCATCTCTTTGTATTTCTGTCCTTTAAATTGGTCTAATGTCTCCTCTCTCTCAATTCTCCGATTTTCAACGTAACTGTCAATGTCTTTCGAAAATAATTAAATGCTTTAAACCTGTAAATTTTGCCGCTTTTATTTTCCATATACTGCAAAGCGCGAATGAATAGCCAGCTTTCCCACCCAATCGGCGAGATGTTTCATGTCAAACTTCATAAAATTTCACGCAACACTTTTCTCGACCTTGCACAGAGATCAATTCAAGTCTGCGATTGGATGAATTCATTCTCACTTGAAGAAATAAATAAAACTTGAAATAGCGCAAAAAATGTCGGAGATGAACTGCGAGTCGAGAGAAAGAGCCTTTTAATGCAATCTCCTCCGCTAATTCATCAATATTTGACACTGAATCAGAAACAAAATTGACGAATACAAGAGTTCTTCTGAACATATTCAGATCTTTAAGCAATTTGCGAGTCTCACCTCCACTCGTACTTATAATAATCTTAGTTCGTCAATATATAGAGTAAAAAGAAGAGTGCGTCAAATTCCGTATAGGAGATAAAAAGGAGGGGCAAAAGATAGAGAGATAGGGAAAACATATTTACAGCAAATTTTACAAAAGGAAATGAAATGGTTCAAACTTTCACTAAATACCAATGAAACGGGAAAACATTCGCAAGATGGGAAGGGTAGGATTTGGTTACTGATAGAACCACGTCTCATTTCTCACAGTCATATCGGAAGCGAGCGTGCGCATTATGGACAGGACATTGGTTCATGATGATGGCCTGGATGAGCCACTCAGACGAGACCACCGGCACCCCAGCTGCTTCCATGCGAGCCACCAATTCAGGCGAAGCGCTACTGTCCGTCAGCATCACATCTATTCCTGCTGGAAGGTCAAACATGAATAGGAGCTTCTCGCTTCGACGAAGACTTGAATGCCCATCTTCATTCTCCTACACCGCAATCATGCAACGAATTTTAAAACTAGTACCTTACATACTTTGTTTTTCGGAAAAACTTTTTCTTTCCAAATTTATACGAGCACGAAATAGATAAATGAAAATTGATAAATAATTTTTTTTAATATTTCTGATAGATTACTGTACCACATTCAGTAAAGATAATCAACTCCCTAGCCTCCACTTACAGTAAGAAGGAAAGCATAAGACCAACCGGCACTCAATTCATCGTCTCCCTTCACGACTTCCGCTCCGAGAAGATCGACGATGGGCTCCCAGATTTGCATGAAGGACATCATCTTCTTGGTTCCCGGTTCATTCTTCGAATGGACCATCACCTTCTTGCCCTTCAATAAGAGTAATCCATAATTTTTTCTCTACCCGTTTTTTGTTAATAATTTCTCTTCCCCGAGCTTATTCCAGGTTAACCGTTTCTCTGGAATGAGAAACCTTTTTGACAGAACTGGTAGACTCAAACAAAAGCTGCTCCCCAGGTTCCTCATAGAGGGTAAAACAGCAGCAGAGAGGGCGTGAGCTTGATTTCAGTCATGTAACAAGATACAACCTTGAGAAGAACTCCTCTTTCGGTCGGCAGGGGGTAAGTCTTTCCATCAAGCAGGGCCATTCCTCCGCTCAAAAGGAATGGCTTGTGGTCCAGTAGCGTTTCCTGTATCAACATTACAGGTTATATGCCTGTTTCCGAGTAGGAGAAATTTCAATAGCTGATCACTTTCATCTCTTTGAATTCAGTTTCACGTGACTCCCCATATGTGTTCCTTGGATGACTGCTCAGGTGTGAGTGAACTCATATGAATGAGTTACCTTGCTGACACATTCCATGACCCATCGATGAGAAACACAGGGCATGGCTCTAGCCATCGCTGCCAAGTACTTGTGCGTACGGTAGTGAGTATCAGACACGAGGTAAGCATCTGCCGTTAACGGAAGAGATTGCACCTGCAACCAATCGGTACTATTTCCTCATTCATTAAGCGTTGGTCCTTCCCGGTAATAACTGACCCCATGAAAATTGGAAAAATACCACTTCTAAAGCAGGAAGCCTAGAACAATGATGACAAGCGATTTTCTTCAGTCTTGATCTATTCTGTCGACTAATCTCTCTTCCTTCATCTAGAGCTCTCATTATTATAGAGCATTCGCACAAATGCAACAAATGCTGGTGATATTTGAAAGGGTTTGTACTGAATAGAAGAATGAGACTGAGTATTCAACTTGAATATAATGTTCTATGTACTTCTACTTCTTACAAATGTCAAAATCGAACCGAGACATCATCGACGACGATGCCACCTCTCTCCAGAATGGACTTCTTCAGCTCATTCTTACGAAAGCCCGTTCCGTCATCTCCGGACACTCGATTCGCAGACGTCAGAATGAACGTCTTGCCAAGGAAAATGCGGCCGTTGTCTTCTGCTTCGTGCTGCAAGGGTCGGGTGGCTAGGAGCGATGCAGCTGCAGCAGGCGTCGGCGGCTGACTGGTGGAGGAGGAGACTGCTCCGCTTCCCTGTGGCGAGACCGACTCTGCGCCGCCCGCAGGGATGGCGAGTGTGCCCGACGGCTGGTGCTTCGTTGGAGTCGCGTCCTTCGGCCCCGAGTATTGGGCGTTGAGCTCTTCAATTCAATTTTTTATAGATAAAGACATGAACCGGAGAAAGTTCTTTGTTAAAATACCGAGAGCTTGCAAAGTATTCCTCACCTGGTGATATGGTGTCTCCTGTGGTGCATTCGGTCTCTTGAGCCTCTTGAGTCTCCTTTCCGCTCCATTGTGCCTTCTTAGGAGTCACTCGCGGTGCTTCTACTTCCTCCTCGTCCTCTTCATCATCTTAACGTCGGAAAATATTTTTCGTAACCCAAAATTGACCAAATCACAAGAGTGTGAGTCTCATGTTCTTCCATCAACCCGGGTAGAATGGAGAGAGGGAAGCGGTGGGGCGGGGAATGGAGAGATGGAAGCGGTGGGGCGGGGAATGGAGAGATGGAAGCGGTGGGGCGGGGAATGGAGAGAGGGAAGCGGTGGGGGATGGAGAGGGAAGTGGGAAGGGAATGGAGAGAGGGAAGCGGGGGGGAATGGAGAGAGGTAAGCGGGGGGAATGGAGAGAGGTAAGCGGGGGGGGGGGACGATTAGGAAAAACAAACTTCAAAAGTTGGAATCTTTCTTACCTCTGTTCACCAGCTACCCACATGGAAATTGCAACAAAAAAAACCGCAAATGACTCATTTAACTAACGAAAAAAAGTTTCTAAAACTTACCGAAAGCGATTGTGCTATTATCCTATCCTACCGCATAAGCACAAAATGATTTTCTAGAGTGACCGACCTACCGATCTTAACAACTAACCTCATAGAAAACAAATTTTAGAGCTGTTTTAAAAAGTGAAATAAGCGAAAAACTTTTATTCTCAAAATGAAATGTTTTGCTATAATTAAGCTCGAAAGAATTTTTCGAGTTTAGATATAAACTTTTTTACCTACTCGGGCGACCTATTGAAAATAACAAGACATTTGTTACTTAGGACTCATGAGCAGGGGCTAAATGGTCACGTTTTACCATGTTGGCGGGCATTTGTTTCCAACTTCGCCGGTTTCCGTTTTCAAAACAGTTTTTTCACGCGACATCCCTTATTTACAGCTGCGGGTCTCTGATCGGTTATATATTTCAGCTCCATGTGAACCTATGCGTCATTTTCGGACTTATCATAAACAAGATATTTCTCAACACCCGCAGAAAAGCGTGTTTATCAAGATGACTAATCGTGAGAAAACAGCAGGTGTTTGAGAGCACGAGAGCTTGTGATGTAAAAGAGAGGACACAGCAGAACAGAGCACTTCTATCACTAACTCCTTTGGATGACGCATAGATTTACGCGCAGTGTAGGCGCGAGAAACACAATGATTATAAAAGTCGTGATGTCAATTGTGAGAAACCTTGAGGGACTGGAGCAGTCGGTGTAGACTTCGTGCTTCTGGTGCTTCTTCGGCTGCCGGATGAATCGCCTCGGGGAGTTCTGGCGGAAGTGGATTGCTGAAGGGAATTCATGTCGAGGGCACGCGACCGGCGTCCGCGCTTCTCCGTCAACGAGGCAATGTTCTCTGCAACAACCATATTTGTTCATCGCGCTCACTTCAGCCTCGCAGCAAAAAGAAACGTGCTCTGTAAGATGAGATACACAAATATCCTGGTGAAACCATCCCTGGTTCACTGTCAGTGTATTGAGCTGCAGCGGCGAAATTCGGAATCGTGCTAGGAATACAAACACTGCTAAACTTCCCTGGCTTCATTGCATCTCTTCGTGATGTAAGGGTTGCATTTTAGACTCTCGCACGATATTTGCGCCAACAACCCTTAAGCCATACCCAAAAATGTTTTCTGCTAAAAAACAAGCAACTTCTATTCACTTAAGAAAAAACTGGATTAAACATGAGTGTTTCGTGTTTCAGCCACATTTGACTCAGATTCTGGATTATGTTGATAAAATCGGACAGTAGAATCGGAAAAAAACAACCACCCTTTTGCCGAGCTAGCAATAGAAACGAACCAGCGACTACAGAGCTGGGAGACTGAGGGCTTAGTGTTTTACGACGGACTAAGCCACAACTACCTGCTTGATCAACACCAAACTATAGACGCCAGAGCATCAATCTTTATTCCAAATTGCATACTAGTGTTACAAGGATGGTGTGCAAAGTGGATCACTGTCACATAAGTGATATATGAGATGTGATCGTTCATTGAACTGAAAGATTCTCAGGCTACTCAACACTGGAAGCTCTTCCTCGTAGTTTGAAAATGCTCAAGAGAAAGACTAACTGACCTTGTCTAACTTCCGTCGCCTGCTGCGCTCTCTGATCGGTATACTGCTTCCAATCGTTGAGGTCCAAGCTCAGCCTGTGCCATGGCATGCTTAAAGTGCATCACTTTCAACCAGGGGTTTTTTAGTGTGAAAGAAAAATTTTTCACATAAGGGTCCAACCTTATGATTTTTCAAACAGAAACCCGGCGAGAAAAAAATTCACATAAGGGTCCCCCCTTACGATTTGGAAAAAAAAATTTTAGGGGTGAAAAATTTTTCTTTTTTTTCACATAAGGGTCCCCCTTACCCTTTTTCTCACATAAGGGTCCCCCTGAAGATTTGGAACACAGAGGCCCGCCGACAGAAGATCTGTCATGACTAAATAACCCCTGCTTTCAACGCTGTAGAAGTGACACAGAGATGGAAAAAAAGCAAACAGAGAGAGAGAGAAAGATAGAAAACGTAAAATCATACGTCACAGGATCGCTCATTAGGGGCTTGACTTTGAATTCGGCCCTCATCCAATCCTCAACCGATTTTGTACTTGGAGTCTCAGTGACGCGGACGGACACAGCACTATCGCCTACACTCATAAACGCCTGCAAAAAGATCTTCATTGTGGTTCACAACAATTGAAAGGCCTCACAGAGGCAAATTCAACCGTAGCTCACCAAACCTATTCATTTCAATTTCACTCGGTAGAAAATGAACTTCATCTCATAGCTCACTAAAAATCAAATGACCCTCTTCGCGTTTGGGTGATCCTTGCCCCATAAAACATCTTGGTTAAAAGTTCACGCGCGAAATTCCGCCCCATTTCTTAGATGTTCAATAGACTGTATGAACGGGGCTGTTTCTTGGATTGTATGAAAAATTGGCATCATCAATAGTAAAATTTTGGATGGTTACACTTGAGTGAAGCGTAGAGAACTTTAATTTCGTTGTCCTGAGTTGACCCCTTTCTCCCAGGGTCGTCCTAAGTTGACCCCTTTCTCCCAGGGTCGTCCTAAGTTGACCCCCTTTCTCCCAGGGTCGTCCTAAGTTGACCCCCTTCTCCCAGGGTCGTCTTAAGTTGACCCCTTTCTCCCAGGGTCGTCCTAATTTGACCCCCTTCTCCCACGGTCGTCGTAAGTTGCCATGCAGCGCCAAGAAAAAATTTTTGAAGGCACTTTTTTGGGAGCTATGGATTTAAAGATGAGAATTGATCAGTTAATTTGTTTAAAAATTTTTCCAGTCATGTCGTAGCGATTCGATAAGACCCAAGAAAAAGTTGAACCTGGGCAGGGAATACATTTCAAATTTATCTAATGACCCGAATTGTGAGTAATTGTCTTTGCCAAGCTGTGCATTATTTTTCCAACGGTAAAGTGCTTTCAACCGATGAATCGGTAAAGGAATCTTTCGTCGAATCCCTTCCAAGCTGTTTCTTACAACCCGCAGAAATGTGTAGATCGAAAAATTAGTAGTTAGAAAAGGGCAGACCTTGTAGAGAGACCGAGAGTATGTGAGGAATAAAGGATGTCAAAAAAGATTACATACTCAATAGATTTTACCTCAGAGCGCATATATTTTACCCGCAGAGCAGTTCGGGAAAACCGAAAACCAAACCCCTGCTTACCTCCGAACCGTTCGTCACGTGCTTCAGTGGAACGATACCACCGAACGGAATAGTTCGTTCTATTTTATCCTCCAAAAACTTCACTGTGTACCGGCCCGATCCTTCTCGCCTTGGAGAAAAAATTAACTTATTGATTATATCATCGTCTTAACCAGGGGTCACCACCTTCAAACTGTGTAACTGAGCATTTGAATAATCTTATTATCGATATCACATAATAATCTTAACATCATTCAAGTGGTTCAGAGAGGGACAGAGCTAGAATGATAGAGAGTGATGCTTCAGTCTCGAGCCGTTGAACTCATTCTTCGACAACATGAAGGTGAAAATTGAATATGAAAATTGAATTTAAAAATGAAAAAGGCATGCAGGGGTTATCGGTCCCGTCGGCGGATACATGTACACACACCATTGACAAAAAACTCCATCTCCTTACTTACCCTTTTCCTTCATCCCCTCTTCTTTTTTCTTCCAAACTTTGAGTGGCGGATACATGTAAACTCAAATTGGGCGGCTACATTTAACCCCTGAGGCCGTATGCATGGAGCAATCCAAAAGGATTATGAGCTTGGATTAGCAGTTATCCAAATACATTTCACTAATCCGGTATGCATGGAAGCTATAATACTTTTGGATTAGAGATAATCCGACAAAAAATTTTAAAAACTTTTTTGGATTTTGTAATCCTTGGATTTAAATAATCCAGATTGTTATAATCTGTTTTCCATGCATACGGCCTCTGAAGGCATGTTTGTGCAATCTGTTACACATGTTATCCCCAATTGTTCAAATGATAAAACAATACGACTTATGTGACCGAAGGACCTATAACAATTTCAAGTAAGCGAGGTGAAGGGAAGAAAAGCGAGAGAGGTTGCGTTTTTGAAGACTCGGTCGTGGTCTTTGCTGATGGGGAAAAGCAGTCCTCTTTTTCAGGAGTGTGGCGTAACAGTGCAAATTAGTCAAAATCTTCTCATTCTTTAGTGACTTATAGTGATATCCCTATCCAAGTGATAAACTTACAATTTATGAACTATTCAAATTTGAAACAAGCGCTTATAACCAGACTTACCGCCCAATCAGCGCAGGGTATAAGACTTTCTCATAGTGAGCGTACACCCGTGCCCCGATTTCCAAGGGCGCGGACTCCTCTGTCGGGTTGTCCACATCCCATTGGTCAGTCGCAGTCAGCACCGGAATCTCCAGCGTCGTGTTCTTCTTTTTCAGGGATGAATGCGGTGACGCGACAGACCTGCACATCATTCAACAATAATAATAACAATAACCTACCGCATGCTTGTTCTAGCCTCGCGACAGAATACGCGCTCCTACGAGATGCGAGACAGAACTATCTTTCAAGAATCAGTGGCTGCGTGCTGAGTCTGCGCTAACAGAAGTTAAAAAAGCCAGTTTCGCACCAACAACCTTTTCTAAATGTTTTTGTTCTGGTGGATCGGTCAGGGGTTGGGATCGAAGTTCTTTTGTAGTTGAGCGCACTACAACTACCACGCGCGGACTGCACATCACACAAAATTCAATTTAGATCTACCCCTCTGATGCAGTGTTTTTTTGTGTTGCGGAAACATAACGACATCCCGTTTTTTCGAATTGCGTGAGCGTCTTGTTCTAACCTAAAATTTGTACAATTTTTTGTACTCTCTCGCCGCAAGAAAAAAGACATCGCGGCTCATGTCTCTTACGTTATATCTCTCTCTCAATAATTGTACAAATGTTAGTTTAGAACAAGAAGTTCACGCAATTCGAAAAAAAACCAGATGTCGTTATGTTTTCGCAAATAAAAAAACTGCACAAATCTCACCCTTCTCTTTTTTCTAGCGCACTTTTATACATTTAATCATCATTTGCATTTTTTCATGAGTAGACATGATACATTCGAAAAAATGAAATCCAAAGATCTATTTTAAAAGTTTAAAAACATTTTTCAAAGCTTCTTCTATGGAGCGCAAAAGGTTTGACGGTTCCGAACCATTAAACTCTGGAGTTATGAAGTCCTATCTCACTTCGCTGCTATTTTATAGCTTTCAACACACCATTCATGTAAAAGTTGGGCAGAAACAAAGAGAACATCTCATTATTTCAGACTTCCCGATTAAATTTCGATTTTTTGGAAAAAAATTCTAAAAACTAACGACTTCCGTTTTCTGCTTTTTGCCGAGCTGGTTGGTTGTGGCGGCGTCTGGAAAGAATATTAATGAACTTAGAAAAAAACAAGAAACATAACCTTAGTAAAAAAAAAAGGAACATCGATAGTACGTCAATTACACCTTTCCGATTTAATCGGATCTCTCATAAAGTTCTTGAATAAAAAACTTGAAATTTCGAATTGCTAATTTATATAATGATTTATGCAATGAGTCTTTTGCTATAACCCAAAAAATTCTCTATACTTTCTCTATAAAATATACAAAAACTCTCTATACAAATACAAATGGGTTTACAACACGGGCTTGAATTCGGAACAATTTTTGATAAAAAATTGTTGAATAGATTGCGTCCAATATGACGAGAATGTAAAAAGAAAAAAATGAAGAAGGAGGAGGGTTCACCATATCAGAAAAAAAGCAGGGGGCACTGAGAATTCAAAGAGGACCCCAACTCAGCGATGGGAAGAGGGAGGGTTACCGTATAAGGTAAGGGGAAATAAAAGTGCTCCGATGGAAACCCAGTTGTGGTCTGCGTCTCTAACATTTGACAAGATGCCAAAACTGAAAACGCTCATATAGCATATTCCATGCGGTCTGGTTCCCAAGCTGTAGGAATAGTGTAGCGTAACCTTTTCCTAAGCCTAGACAGAAAAACCACGAAAAATACCTTTGAAAAAATTCAAATGCTGAGTTTGTGAATTAAATGTTAGGATGACTTGTAAAAAGCTTTGTGGAAGATGATTTTAACGAAAATAACCCCAGAAGTGAAAAGAGCGTGAGGTGGTAGCAGAGTAGAATGAGAGACAACATAGCAAGAAGAAACAGCACACGATCAGAGAAAACTCTGCACCACACATAAGTTCCTAGCAGACCAAATATTAACTGACCCACCCAAACTCAACCAAAGTAAGAGAGGGGGGTTACCTTATCAGCAAGAAGTACTAAGAGTAAAAGGGGGACCCAATAAACTGGAGGGGAAAGGGAGAGGGGAAGCTAGAGGAGAGTTTCATACAGAGAACCCATGGAGGAGCGGGAACTCAAAACTTTGATTTTCTAGCTCCAATCTTCAAACAGCTAGTCAAAACAATTCGATAAATCTTGTAATATTCTTGATCAAGAGCTACATAGTATAAGTTTACGATGACGAGTCTGTACGCCTCAGAAACGAGGCCGTATGTTAAATTGACATGAATAATATTTAGGTCAGAAAAATTGCAAAAGCTAACAATGTAAATGCGGACTGCGGTAGATGATGAATTCATACATCTAAAATTTGTCTTGTCGAGAATATGTCCACAAATGCAAAACTAGTTGAGATTAATAATAAAAAACATCATTAAAATACAAAAGCCAATCGAGGTTAACAAAATCTAGAAAACGCAAACGTTAACTATTGTAAAGTTGGTGCTGAGTTAAACGCATTGTAGGAGTATATTGTGAAGCAGAGTTATTACTTTACCCCACACCACCTCTCTGACCAAGCAGAGTTATTACTTTACCCCACACCACCTCTCTGACCAAGCAGAGTTATTACTTTACCCCACACCACCTCTCTGACCAAGCAGAGTTATTACTTTACCCCACACCACCTCTCTGACCAAGCAGAGTTATTACTTTACCCCACACCATCTCTCTGACCAAGCAGAGTTATTACTTTACCCCACACCACCTCTCTGACCCGCTTTCTTGTAAGAATGTGCAACGTCAGAGTTTAATTCACTCAGGTAATTCATTCACAAAACCAGGGAAAAAAGTTCTTTAGGTACTTCAATTTTTTTTCTTGCTTAGGCAAAGGTTGTCGAAGTTGTACGGCTTAGAACCGATACTGTAAAAAAAAATTCAGAGACGCAGTGTGGCGTAAGGTAAAACTGATCCACTTTATATGAGTACATATCATTCGAGTCACGTCGATTCGAGTCATTCGAGTAAAATTTTCAACTTGCCTTAGTTTTTGAGCAAGCAACGTAAGTAAGCATACTCTGGAAATTATCTGACCAAAACTGTTGTCTTGAGACGCTCTAAAAGGTTCAAACTCTATTTAATTTGACAAATGATTGAACTTGCGGTAGTTCAATCATTTATCATTTCAACCAGGCGTCACTGCCTTTAAACTGTGTAACTTAGCATTTGAAGATATATTTAATTTCCAATTGCGTATCAAATTATTCAGATATCACGTTACTTAAATAATAGACCAACAACAAAAAACGAACATGAAAAATTAATGAACAAATATTTCAACCCATCTCCTTTCATGAGCATCCCATTCTTCACCTTCACGCTTGGAGCAGCTTCCGCCTCCTGGTCTTGCTGCACGGGCTCTTCTCCACCTTCCTCTTCGTCGTCTATCGTGTGGACTTCTTGGCTTTCCACGTTGTGCTGTTCCTGACCTTCCGCGCCCTCTCCGCTTGCCTCCTCCTCTGCATCGCTATCATACCTCATCCGTCTTGGTTTGGTTTTGCCACTGGCTGCTGTCGATCGCCTAAAAAGCACAAAGAGGATGCAGAGTGTTTGAAAAGGAGGCGAGATGTGGCCTTTTTCTCTATCGCTCTTTCGCCTCTCTCTACTTCGTACAATATTTCGTACAAGTAGTATCATTTCTAAGATTTTGATTATCGTTAACAACCTCTCGCGCCTCCTGTGTGATCAACTCAAACCTAACGCGCGAGAGCTAGCACAAACCAATCAGAAGGAATCCTTTCAACTATTTAAAACCTAACTATAGCCAAAAGGAGGCCAGGGGCCTCTTTCTAATTGGATATTTTGGATACAGCGATACAACGCGAGTTTGGATACAGCGATATTTTACTTCTCTTTCTAATCTCTCCTGTAAATAAATGGATACAGTTCACAGTTGTATCCGATACAGCAGCCGATACAAAAAGTTGCTGTATCGGATACAAATATTTGTTGAGTTTGGGGCAATTTTCGTTTGCTCGGTCAATTTTCTTCATATTTTGTTTTTTCTTCTTCATTTTTTCTCTTCATTTTTTGTTTTTTTCTTCATATTTTGCCACCTTCAGTTTTTTCTTTTTTTGCCACCAAACAATATGCAAATACTTGAAGTCTTTTTTTTTTATATTTTACATTAATAATATACATGATTGAGATTATGATAGTAACATAGAGGCGTTAGTGCAGTTTAACTGATAAGATTTTCCGGCTAAAATAGGCTTTAGATTTCAATTTTTTTAATTCTTTGTTTTTTACGTAACCTAATTAAGCGATAAAGGCTTATAGTTTTTTCAACAAAATTTTTTAGGTTTTTTCATTTGGGGGGGGGGCTGCGCTTTACTTGAGGGGTTTTTCAAAAAAACTTTTAAAAAGATTATTCCTATTAAAAAAATTATTCCTATTAAATTATTTAAAAAAAACGCTTAGGCTTAGGAAAAAGTTTACGCTAACGAGGCCGTACGGCATAGGCGAACGAGACCGCATAAGAAAATTTATATTTTTTTGTATTTTTTAAAAAATACATTTTTCTAACGCACCGAAAATCCCCTCCCCCGAGTAAAAATATGCTAAACAATTTTTTTCATTCCAAAAAGTTGTTTTTTCACAAACTTTTTTTGGTTTTCTGTTGTTTTTTGGACCCTATACTACTTGAAAGAGTTTTTATAAAACGGTTTTTACCAACTAAACCGTAATGGTCTCGTTAGCGTAAGTTTTTACGAAGCCTAAGCTAAATTTAATGTTAAAAATTTGAATTAGTTTTTGGAAAAAAAAAACTACTTTCTAAACCACACTAAAACTCAATCACAAACTATTCATTTCTCATCGATGACATTGCAACTTCAATTACATCGAAAACATGGTCATTGTATTTTTTGTACGAAAAGACTTGCATCCGCCAACCACCTTCAATTGAAAAAAATTATTTTAAAGAAAAACTTGCAATAATAATACTTTGAAGTTAGAAAAATATTACAATACTTATATGAATATAAAATTGCCCAAACTATTATCATGTTTTCAATTATGTATAATATTAATGGATAAAGAAAAAACGAAATCAAATAATTGAAAAAAAATTGGTGAAAAAAGAAAGAAAAAATGGAGATGACAAAATATGAAGAAGAAAAAACAAAATATAAAGAAGAAAAAAAAACATAAAGAAAAAACTTTGTAAATGCGTGCTGTATCCATCTTTACAGCAGCCTCTAGAATTGTAAATTTGTATCCGTTTCCTGTAAAGATTCGATTTTTTTGCTGTAAACTGTAAAAGATTAGAGAGAGAACCTTTACAGGGATACAGGTGCCCTTCACAAAATATCGCTGTATCCATTTGTATAGCTGTATCGCTGTATCGAAAGATTAGAAAGACAATATTGTATCGCTGTATCCAAAATATCCAATTAGAAAGAGGCCCCAGGGGCCGTATGCACGTACCATTTTTGGTGGTAAATGATAAAGAAAATAGTGTTAAGTGTTCTAGGATAACACTGTTTTCTTCATAATTTCCCACGAAAAATGGTACGTGCATACGGCCCCAAAAGACCTTTTTTGATTTGAATCACTCAAGTACCCCACTATAGGTGTTAACGACTTGGACATAAGCCAGCAATAGCTCTGCCTAACCCTTCAAACACTCATTGAGCCTTTAACAAGTTGTTCACCCTATCTCTCAAATTGCCTTTCACTATAAGAGCACCCAAAGTAACAACTTTCTGCAATTTACTGATGTTCCTGTCCCCCTAAATCCAAAAACTACCACCTTTGTTAGTGAATCGCAGAAAAATTAAGTGAATCACGTTCTAGGCCCACACATTGGTAAGTGATTACGAGTTATAAACTTCGTGCCCGAGCTAGGAATTTATTATAAAAAAGGTAAATAACTAATACAAATTAAAGGAAGGCGTTAATCGTTTTTAATGAACTCTTTTTGGTTTCTTAATCGATTGCTCCAAATCTATTGTTCATCATCATCATCAAAGAGACAAATTCTGTCATGAAGAAGTTTCTTTTCACAAATTTTATGTATCGGCACTGGTCTAGTTCGACGTAGGCTCCTCTCCCCTGCAATTTTATGTATCGGCACTGGTCTAGTTCGACGTAGGCTCCTCTCCCCTGCAATTTTATGTATCGGCACTGGTCTAGTTCGACGTAGGCTCCTCTCCCCTGCAATTTTATTATCGGCACTGGTCTAGTTCGACGTAGGCTCCTCTCCCCTGCAATTTTATGTATCGGCACTGGTCTAGTTCGACGTAGGCTCCTCTCCCCTGCAATTTTATGTATCGGCACTGGTCTAGTTCGACGTAGGCTCCTCTCCCCTGCAATTTTATGTATCGGCACTGGTCTAGTTCGACGTAGGCTCCTCTCCCCTGCAATTTTATGTATCGGCACTGGTCTAGTTCGACGTAGGCTCCTCTCCCCTGCAATTTTATGTATCGGCACTGGTCTAGTTCGACGTAGGCTCCTCTCCCCTGCAATTTTATGTATCGGCACTGGTCTAGTTCGACGTAGGCTCCTCTCCCCTGCAATTTTATGTATCGGCACTGGTCTAGTTCGACGTAGGCTCCTCTCCCCTGCAATTTTATGTATCGGCACTGGTCTAGTTCGACGTAGGCTCCTCTCCCCTGCAATTTTATGTATCGGCACTGGTCTAGTTCGACGTAGGCTCCTCTCCCCTGCAATTTTAAGTATCGGCACTGGTCTAGTTCGACGTAGGCTCCTCTCCCCTGCAATTTTATGTATCGGCACTGGTCTAGTTCGACGTAGGCTCCTCTCCCCTGCAATTTTATGTATCGGCACTGGTCTAGTTCGACGTAGGCTCCTCTCCCCTGCAATTTTATGTATCGGCACTGGTCTAGTTCGACGTAGGCTCCTCTCCCCTGCAATTTTATGTATCGGCACTGGTCTAGTTCGACGTAGGCTCCTCTCCCCTGCAATTTTATGTATCGGCACTGGTCTAGTTCGACGTAGGCTCCTCTCCCCTGCAATTTTATGTATCGGCACTGGTCTAGTTCGACGTAGGCTCCTCTCCCCTGCAATTTTATGTATCGGCACTGGTCTAGTTCGACGTAGGCTCCTCTCCCCTGCAATTTGCTACACGATGTTACTCCTGTTATTTCTCATTCTCCCCTCTTTCTAATCCCTCTCCGTTATTTCTACATTAAAATACGGGATCTTATTCCCTGCGTCTTGTCATGCAGACATTGGCACGATGCTTTTTTAAACATAAATTTTTTGAAACGGTCTCGTTAGCCTAAGTCGTGTACGGCTTCATTAGCGTAAACTTCTACTAAGCCTCAGCGTTTTTGATGTAAAAAAATATTTTTTGATGTTAAAAAAGAACCGGAGTCCCTGACGCTCAAAATGATCACCAATAAAGAAAAATTTCGAAATCGTCGCGTTTAATGTCTGCAAGACAAGACGCAGTTTGTCAGGTAATAAGATCCAAAATACGATTAGGCTTAGTAATAGTTTACGCTGAGGCCATACGGCTTGAGATTACGTGATTAGAGTATCAAAAAATTCCACTGTGCACTGCCTGGCGTATCAAAAAAATATTCATAAATCCGTGACTCTGCATCCCATGGGGAAATAGGAGCGCAGCGTACGTCGATCCGGACAAGTACCCATTTATTTGTTCAGGTTTTTTCTCGGTTACATTTACCCTTTCTTGAAGAACATTAACTGTGGTCGGACCCCAGGAGTGGTGCAGCATCAGACAGCAGAGTGGCACTGCGTTAACTGTTCTCCAGTCGTCCAATCGTCTGCCGCCTCTTAGTACTACATTGTCTCTCTTTCTTCTCTATCACCCCCTGCTCTCTTGAGACATTCTGCTATTTTCCTTGATGAAATTCAATTCAATTCTTTATTCCAGTCAAACATTTACAAAGAAGTATGCATGACAAGGATACTGCCACGGATGTTAGTTTTTCGAAATAGTTTACAAAACTTTGTAAAAGTCAGCCTTACAACTGAATCACAAACTCAGGAATTGAAGTTTTTCAGGTACTTTTCCCATATTTTCTGCTTAGGCAAAGGTTAAGCTGGCGAGGCCGTACGGCTTAGAAAAGAGACCTCATAAAAGATGGTAATTGCGCATTTTCAGTTTTTGGAATCTTGCCAAAGGTTAGAGACGCAGGCCACACATGAGGTCCGAGTTGAGCCGAACATTATATGGCCTAGCGTTTTAATGAGTTTCCTTGCTAGGCGCATTCTTCAATCGCCCTTTATTGTTCTCGTAGTCACTGAACCTTTCTCTCGACTTTTATGAACATTAACAATGCTTCTGACGGAATAGTTTTTTTCCCCAGTCTGATTAAGTACTCAGCAGGGGTTAAATATTCATGTCAGACTTTCTGTCGGCGGGCCTCTGTTTTTCCAAATCACAAGGATTTTTAAACATATGTAAAACAAAAAAAATTTGCGGGCCTTTGTTTTTTGTCATAAGAGGGGACCCGTATGGTGAAAAAGTTTTTTTCGTCTCTAGCGGGCGTCTGTACCTTTTTATTTCACACTAAAAACTTCTGATACTCAGTCCGAAAAGGACACCAAATTTTGAAAAATATTTTATAAATGACCGATTTCAATATGAGAGATGTGAGGTTCGACATGAAGATCCGTCTCTAGAATGGCACCAGAGATGCATGCCAACGAACTACTGATCTTGACAATAAACCACCCATTCTGAGCTGTAAGCCTTGAGAAGAGAGTAGTAACCTGGAAGCAGACGGAGTTCCTCCCAAACTCTTCCTCTTGGAAAGGGCTCCCACGAGCGTTCTAGACGACGTCGCGGAATCGGAGGAGGCGAGCGGAGAGTAAGACGCTCCTAGGGCAGAAACCCGAGCAGCGACCCCACTCTCTGTCTTTGAGTAACTCGCAGTCGATGGTGTTCGACTGTACTTTATCTCGCCAAAAGCAGCTCGCTCAATCTGGAAACAAAAGCCTTGCCAGCCCATCCAAAAAAGTTGTTCAATTCAAAATAAAATGTCATTACAATTCAGATTTGTTGCCCGAGAACTTGCAATTGTGAAAAATCAACTGCTTCTGGACGTAAGCTGAAAACAATGAGAAGGCGACCGTTAAAGTAAACGGGTGAGACATTGCAGAGAAAGAATTGTCTTGTTTCAAGAGAAGATAGAGACCTCAGCCCCTTTCAGTATAGCAGTGGGCATAGCCATAGCTTATCAAACTTCTAATTTTTCTCCCGGTCGCCCACTTAGTCCCCCGAAAGATTGTACTGGTGAAGAAAATATAACAGAAACTTCTTTTTTAAAAAAAGGGTTTAAGTGAAAAAAATCCGCCCGAATGTCGAAATCCGGCACGAAAAAAGATAATTTGACTTCATAAACCGAACAGAAATTTTCACCTCTTCTTTTCCGGTCACCATCAGGGTGTTTCTTGCAACCCGCACTAAAAAATTTTGCGCATAGATTTTTGAATTCGCGCCAAGATTTTCATGCACATAGATTTAAAAAAGGCGCGAAATTCAAATTTTCAAAAAAGCGCGAAAATTAATGTTGAACATTTAAATTTTGGCGACGTCCCCCCCCCCGGTCGCAAAAAACTTCAAACTTCACCCCGCAAAAAAAATTGGCGACCTCCCCCCCCGGTCGCCAAAACTTTGCCGCGCATAAAAAAATAAAATAAATTTTTTTCGTGAATTTTGCGCCAAAAATTTAAATTTTGGCGCCAAAAACCGGGAAATTTTTTTCGCGCGCATAGATTTGAATTTTTCGAAGTGCGCATAGTTTTTCTTCTAACCCGCAGTGCGGGTTAGAGAAACATCATGGTCACCATGGGTCATCCGGTCAACCACCAAAAAAAAGACAACCATTCTCAGCACATTCCGGTGAGCTATGGACATAGCGCAAAAAATTTGAAAAAAAGGCTGTTCACTCGAGAGGACTTTAAGTAATGAATCTCTCCTTCCCCATACTCTTACTCTTGGCTTCATCATCTGTCTAGGTCATAGGTGAAATATGTCTTTCATTTTCAATAGGTCGATCGCTGAAGTTGGTTCAAAATTTTAACTTTACGAAATCGGTTAAGGGTGAGTGATGACAAGTATACCGCTCTATTTTTAGAGAAATGAAAAAAATTTCGAATTTAAGCTGTGAAAACTCTGATACATTTATTTCGAGTGAAGTAGAGGGTCGGTAGGTCAGTCGCCCTAGAAATTTTTTTGCCAGTTAGCAGTTTTCCTATGGTCTAGGTACGCCGCTCGGACCAACAGTCGTTTGAAATCGTCAGTAGCTTGACAGACATGAATGTAGAACTGACAGTGATGTGTTTGAGGGGCTGGGGGTGCTTGTTGAAGGAGGTGTCCATGTCATAGGGGTCGAAATCAGCCTCCGACTTCCTCGCTCTCTTCGCTGCAAGCGGCGTAGAGTTGGTTGATGCCGCCTCTTCAATTCTGCTTTTGAGCTACTTTCAGGAGATGCTTGGTTTATATAATTCGTTTTAAGCGCATCGAATCGAAATTGAAAAGCGTTTCAATTAGAGTCCCTATATATCAAAAAACCTGCGGTCAATCATCCAAAAAAGAACAATTTTAAAGAGCGCGAGAATTCTTCAAATGAGCCCTTGGCCATGTTTAGTTCGGAAAGTATAACAAAATTGCAATGAAGCAATAAGGAACAGATTAAATGTCATTCTCAGAGATTACACTCAAAAGTGAAGTCCGTAAGAGACGGGGTCTGACTGACTTTTGCGTCCTTTCGAGGACGCAGCCTCTTCTTGCTTTGTTGGAGGAGCTTGTAATGATTTACTGAGTCTTTTCGGTGTCACGGGTGTATTGGGTGGTCTTCCTCTTTTTCTCTGTGTTGGTGTTTCTTGAGGTGTTTTCTTTGAATCTTGAGGTTTAGCTTCAGATTCACTTTGTTTTTTAACTGCCCGAGGAGTTCGTCTCGGCTTCTCCTGAAATAAATATACTGTAGCTTAGAACATATCACAAAATACATAAAAAGGTTCAAATATCGCGTGGTCAAATGTTATTCTATAGGGTGAGATCGAACTCAACTGTCTTCCATACTTACGGGAAAAACGAGCGCGTCTCAACTTTAACTCTCCAGGAACCACCGCTTGTTTTTTCGATATTGCTATAGGAAAGGCTCAGAAACAAAAAAAAAGAAAAAGAGTTTTACGTGTTCTGGCGGCTGAGAAGAGAAGTTGACTAACATAAGAAGTCAAGACCGTAAAGAATCGCTTGCTCCTTGTTCTTTTAGGCTACAACTCAAACAAAAGATTGTTTTTGTAGACATTTTTCTAACAAATGTAGATGACCTACTCTGGGAAGCCAACCTGTGCTTTTTCATCAGATTCCTCCTTATCCAGCTCCATTTCTTCAGACTTTCTTTTTCGCCCTCTTTTACTGCAAAAAGTCGTTTTTGGAAGCATGTGAGCAATGACTATAAAAAGGTGAAAAACTGATGTTAACGCAACAAAGAATCTCTTGTTTTATTCTTCAAGAGAAGGACAAAAAAACTCGGCTCACAGCATGTCAACTAAGCAATTTCTCTTGCTGTGATCTAAAAAAATCAATCGATACTTCAAAACTTCATAAGACAAACATGGACTTGGTTTCTGGAGAAACAGCCGGTTTCCTCTGCCTCAAACTTCTTGGTTCATCTGGAGTGTCTGCTGAGGCAATCGGTGTGCGGGGCCTGAACTCTTTTGCTGCTTTCTCAAACAACACAACATCATAAAAAATAAGAAATAGCAACAAAACAAATGCAGCGGCACGCCAAAGAGTAAATGCAGCTTGGATGAAATGGAGAGAAACTGCAGGTGTCCTCTGTGATAGGAATATCACAGCTGGCATACGCGGAAAGATGTATAAAACAGCAATCCGTCCCGTGCTTCTCTATTCGACGGAGACCTGGCCTACAACGCGTATAACCGAGAACATTGTCCACACGAATGAGATGAAAATGTTACGCTGGACACTAGGACTGACTCGCCTAGATTGTGTGCGTAACACGATTGTGAGAGGGAGACTCGGCGTTGCCCCAATACAAGACAAGATGCGAGAGTTAGATGGTATGGACACGTGATGCGAAGAGACGCGACCAACATCGCAAGACACGCCCTTGACATGGAAGTACCAGGCAAACGCCCTCGAGGCAAACCGAAGACAAGATATATGGATACGCTCAACCAAGACCTGCGCCTTGCAAGACTCCACTCGGAAGACGCAACAAACAGATGTTTCTGGAGAGCTAGAAGCCGTACAGCGGACCCTACTCCGACCTCGGCCGGCGCGGGACAACGCTAAGAAGAAGAACAAAAAAAAGAAAGAAAGAAGTTGAATATGAGAGACATAAAATAGATTTATAAATAGGGACAGATGTGTAAAATATTTTTTTTAAAAACTACTGACGTTTTTTTTCGAGGGCTCGAATTTTTGGGCTCCTCGGCACTATTTACTGATGCTTGTAGATTTGATGCTCTGGGCCTGGAGGAAGCTTGTTTAGTTTTGACATCGGTTACTTCGAGAACAAAACTAACTTTGAGATCGTATAACCAATGCATCATTACACAAACAAGAACCGCAAAAAAAGGTGAAATGCACTGACGGTCTGCCTCTTCCTCTACGAGGGGTTTTCGGAGGTGACTCTGCCTCCTCCAAGTTATTCTCAGGTTTTTGATCTTCTTGTGCGCTCTGCAGTCAGAAAATAAATATCAGTGTTCCCCAAAGGGCTTAAAACATTAGTTCTGCCGTTTCCATTCAGAGGTTTTTTAGTGGACAAGAAAAGGGTATAGACGCCCGCAAAATGCGAAAGTTTTTTCACATATCCCCCCTTATGTTAAAAAAAACAGACTCGCGAAAATTTTTTGTTTTACATAAGGGTACCCCCTATGATTTGGAAAAAAACATAGGCCCGCCGACAGAAGGTCTGACATTACTAAACACCTGTTTCCATTTCGAAGAAGAGCGAACTTTCAAAAATAATTTCGTCGACAATTAAAGAAGACCGCACTATCTCTTTCTTCGGCTGGATCAACATCAAGCGATTACACGGGTAACAATGGATAAATTTCATGAAACATTCCTCCCTCTTATTTTTAAATCGTATGCAAGAAATGTGATTAAACTTGCTTGTTACATCAAATTCAGGGGTAAAATGGTGAAGTTCGACCATTTTTGGGTGGACTCCTGTTCAGAATTTAGAATTTCTGCGAATCTTTTTTTTTTTGGAGACTAGAATAACACGGTAAACCTTATCTTTTGTCAATCAAACGACCTTTTATTGACACTCTTTTCAAGTGAATTTATATGTTGGACGCATTTTCGAAACTCATGATTATATTGAAATCAAATGAAATCCCAAGCCTTACCTTGCTTTTTGTGGCTTCTGCTTCCCCTTGGGCGTCCTCTGGTCCCTCCTCCATAGCTTCCCCTTGGGCGTCCTCTGGTCCCTCCTCCATAGCTTCCCCTTGGGCGTCCTCTGGTCCCTCCTCCATAGCTTCATCCTCTGTATCCATAGAAATCACCTTCTTCACCATTACTTCTTCCTCAATCTCGACCGCCTTCTCATCTTCTTCACTTCCCTTCTTAGCAGAGTTGGATTCGGCTGCTGATGCGGTGTTTTCGTGAGCGGTAGCTTCCTTGGCCGATTGATTCGCCTCTTCTTCTACAGCAGCCTTAATTGGCAATTATCTTCAACTTGTTCAACGTTTTCGGGTTTTTGAAAACAGAAACGAATCAAGCATCAGATACCTCGTATCTAAGAAGTAGCTAACTAGACCCGCACCAGGCTTTCAGCTCCATGTAGGTGCTGAGTATCTAAGTGGGTACATTGGCACACTGAATGCGGCCTTTACAAGGGTTATCCATCCTCAAAACGAACCCTGAAACCAGTCGGTCCACGACACTCACAGCCCTATTTTTCTACTCTGCCTCTCAAGACTGTTCTCTGACTTTATCTATGCTATTTACGTGATATCTCCGCATTCATATCACATCTCTGAGTCTTCTCTCCCGTAACGTTCTCCCCCCCCCCGGTCAGAGCCGGCGTAGGGTCCGCTGGTCTTTGACAAATAATGAGCGGTGAAATCGTGAGGATTCAAGTGCAGGAGCATGCGTAGCAATAGTGGAATTCTAGGATTCTTCCTCTCAATAGAAGAGACACTAACAAGGGTTAAATGGAGCCGCCCAAATTGGGTTTACATGTATCCACCGCTCAAAGTTTAGGGGAAAAAAAAGAAGAGGGGATGAAGGAAAAGGGTATGAAAAAAGAGGGAGTTTTCGTCAATAGTGTGTGTACATGTATCCGCCGACGGGACCGATCCGGTCACTATTTAACCCCTGGACACTAACAATTGACGAATCTTCAGTTTTCTTTGGCGATTTCTCTGTTTGGACTGCCTCTCCGTGTTCGTCGACTTTTTCTTCCAACTCTTTAGTCTTTTCTTCATGCTCTCCATTAACTTCTTCTTCCTTCTACAAAATTACGAATAAACACTCAAGGACATGCCATTTCTTCACTTCAATTTTCGAGATACAATGATTGAAACGCTATTCGGAATAAAAAGAGTGATCAGTGCAACGCCAAAACTTGATCCTCCCTTTTAGTTTCCTATTTTCAAACTTTTCTCTATCGACTGTATAAGCGATAATTCTGAACAAGTTATCCCCAGGCGAAAAAGATAGTAATCAACCAATCTGACCTTGTCAATGTAAAACATAACAAAAGCGTGAGAAGGGGACAAACATACTTAAGCCTTGGCATTCCAGATGATAAGATTGACATATATTGTTGTTGATGGTTGATCGAACTGTAAAGGCTACCAGAGCCATGTATGCTATGCTTCGCGCTGTTTCTATCAATGATCCAAAAGTGCTAGTTAAGTGTTTCATGATATACGTTCTACCTCATTTGCCTCTTGCTTCTGGAACCCTATTTACAAGAAAGACTCTGAATTGTTAGAGAAAGTACAGAAATCGTTTACTAGAATTCTCTTTTATCGATGTTTCCCACAGCCGGATTACCCTCTTAGCCTTCCATGTTATAGAGATCGTCTGAATCTAGTTGGCCTGAGTACTTTAGCTGAAAGAAGGGTGATTGCAGATCTTAAAATGGGTTCGAAGATCTTCAATGATATCTATTATTGAAAAATCACGCATTTTCAAGTGCACCTCCCCCACTCGTACAAATATTAATGGTATTGCAATTGAATGTACTTCTTCCACTTCTAGATTCAATTGCTTCGGTTTACGGGTTTCAATAATGTTTTACGGAATCTCAAGTGAAATATCAAATTCAGGAACAATAGAGCAGTTCATAAGTCGTCTCCGTAACGAGAATGTGGTCAGTGAATTGGCGAATAATCAGTAGCATTTATAATTTTTCCCTTACCTGTCGCCATACTTTGTATGTATCATTTACAACGTGTATCACCATAATCTTGCATTGTAAAATGTCGATAAAAATAGATATACGGCATTTACATGCGAAATGATAGATCCGTGAAGAAAGGCTAGCGGTACTTTTTTCCTTCTATGTGTGACCATCTTCATAATAATTGCGAAATTCTAGTTATTCCAAACTTTTCAAAAGAAGTATACTAACAAATTGTGAATCTTCAGTTTTCTCTGGCGAATTTATCGATTTTTGCACTGTCTCTCCCGGCTCTTTCTTATTTTGCTCCAATTCTCCGATTTGCAATTCTTCTTTTTCTGCATGTTCTTCCTTCATTTCATCTTTTCTCTGAAAAACGCTAAAAAACTTTCTATATTTTTTTCGAAATTTCTATTTGACTTTTACTATACAGCGAAGCAAGAGCTTATAAGCGAAACAATCAATCCATTCAAGCTTAGGTACAGGCGTTAAATTGTGACCGGATCGGTCCCGTCGGCGGATACATGTACACACACTATTGACAGGGGTTAAATTGTGACCGGATCGGTCCCGTCGGCGGATACATGTACACACACTATTGACAGGGGTTAAATAGTGACCGGATCGGTCCCGTCGGCGGAAACATGTACACACACTATTGACAGGGGTTAAATAGTGACCGGATCGGTCCCGTCGGCGGAAACATGTACAGGGTGGTCCATAAATAAAGTTACAAATGTTCGAAAACATTTCCTGGGAAAGTGACCGCACGTAGCGGTCACTTTTCTCGTTTTCCTGATCCCCCGTGTTTTTTTTAGTACGTGTCAAGTGATTTGCGATTGATTCCATCGATGTTTAGGGTAATGACAGCGTCGAATCGCTTGCGCATTGCGATCATTCGCCTACACACTCTTGGCCACGCTCCTACTCGCATTGCTGAAACGCTTCGCCTGCCTCACATGACAGTGTATCGAGCGATCAAAAGATTCGAGGAGCTTGGCACATCTTTGGACCGTCCAAGGCGAGGTCGTCCTCGCACTGTTCGCACGACACCACTCATCGAAAACGTTCGGAGTCGGATCAACCGAAATTCACGACGAAGCATCAGACAGATGGCGCAGCAGCTCCCGATGAGCCGAACTTCATTGAAACGAATAGTCACGGAGGAGCTGGGACTCAGGTCGTATCGTACACGGAAGGCCGCTTTTCTGTCGGCTCGCAACAAGTCGGGAAGAGTCAAAAGATGTCGCGACCGTCTTCGCCGTACGCAGCTAGGCGAACATTTCAATATGGTGTCCTCTGACGAAAAGCTGTTCACCGTGGAAGAAGTCCACAACTCAAAAAACGTCAGAGTGCTTGCGAAGGACGCAGAGCAAACCGATAGCAAGGGTAGAACGGTCCAACGCTGTGCACATCCAACTCAAGTCATGGTCTGCGCCACAGGAAAAACACCGCTTGTTTTTGTCGAGAAAGGCGTCAAGATCGACACGGAATACTACCTGAACATGTTCTGCAAGACGTGCTCCATCCATGGTCTCAATCGCATTTCAATCAGAGGACATGGACCTTTCAACAAGACTCAGCACCAGCCCACAAAGCTAAAAAGGTCCAAACGTGGTGCAAGGAAAGTTTTCCCGGCTTCATTACAACATCAAAATGGCCGGCCTCATCACCCGACCTGAACCCGCTGGATTATTCCGTTTGAGCCTACTTGGAGTCCAAGGTCAACTCTCGCTCCCACTCAAATATTGATTCCCTGAAGAATGCCCTTCAGGCAGAATGGGACGGAGTCGAATACCTCCGTACAGTGGTAGAGGCGTTCCCAAAGAGACTTCGAGCTGTAGTTCGAGCAAAAGACGATAGTTTGAGCTGAACTTTCGCGTGAATGTTGACATTTATGTTTTTGATAAAATATGTTAATTTGAGATGATTTTCTCTGTTTTGAAAAAAGGTATAACAATTCCAATTTGTAACACTATTTATGGACCACCCTGTACACACACTATTGACAGGGGTTAAATTGTGACCGGATCGGTCCCGTCGGCGGACACATGTACACACACTATTGACAGGGGTTAAATTGTGACCTGATCGGTCCCGTCGGCGGATACATGTACACACACTATTGACAGGGGTTAAATAGTGACCGGATCGGTCCCGTCGGCGGAAACATGTACACACACTATTGACAGGGGGTTAAATTGTGACCGGATCGTTCCCGTCGGCGGATACATGTACACACACTATTGACAGGGGTTAAATTGTGACCGGATCGGTCCCGTCGGCGGATACATGTACACACACTATTGACAGGGGTTAAATTGTGACCGGATCGGTCCCGTCGGCGGATACATGTACACACACTATTGACAGGGGTTAAATAGTGACCGGATCGGTCCCGTCGGCGGAAACATGTACACACACTATTGACAGGGGTTAAATTGTGACCGGATCGGCCCCGTCGGCGGATACATGTACACACACTATTGACAGGGGTTAAATAGTGACCGGATCGGTCCCGTCGGCGGAAACATGTACACACACTATTGACAGGGGTTAAATTGTGACCGGATCGGTCCCGTCGGCGGATACATGTACACACACTATTGACAGGGGTTAAATTGTGACCGGATCGGTCCCGTCGGCGGAAACATGTACACACACTATTGACAGGGGTTAAATTGTGACCGGATCGGTCCCGTCGGCGGATACATGTACACACACTATTGACAGGGGTTAAATAGTGACCGGATCGGTCCCGTCGGCGGAAACATGTACACACACTATTGACAGGGGTTAAATTGTGACCGGATCGGTCCCGTCGGCGGATACATGTACACACACTATTGACAGGGGTTAAATTGTGACCGGATCGGTCCCGTCGGCGGATACATGTACACACACCATTGACAAAAAAACTCCCTCTTTTCTTACCCTTTTCTTTTTTCCTCAAAAATTTGAGCGGCGGATACATGTAAACCCGATTTGGGCGGTTCCATTTAACCCCTGCTTAGGTATCGTATCGCATATGAAAACAATCGGCAAAATTATCATCATTATTTCATGTTAGAGACCGAGCTCAACCATGCTCATAAATTGAAAAAGAAGAGCTAAGGTGTAAAAACAACCGTTCTATTGCTGGTAAGCACGAGAACTGAACCCGCGACTTCAGAGATGCTACAATCCTTAGATGCTACAATCCTACAATCCTGTAATATAATAGCCTAGTGCCTTACCGATCAAGTGAGTAACAACCTCTTCTTAAAAGAAACATTATGACCATACGCCACCAAAGGGGTTGAATTGGCTCCGGTCGCAAAATGCTGCTATTATAGCTTGAATGAAAAAAGTGTTGAATTTACCCGATATTCAGCAGCGTTTTCGAGCGACCTAGACTACGTTAATGATGAATGTTTTTTGTTTTGGAAGATGACTGCTCAATAAGTAAATTTAGGTTGAAGGCACCTGCGAAAAGATGCTGTAAGTGTTAGAAAAAGGAAGATTCGGAATTTCGGAGATTCGGAAAAAAAGGAATTTAGAAAAATTCGAAGATCCAACTGACGGAAAATAATTTTTGCAATGAAAATGTGGTTTCAAATTTTTCATAGAATGATCAAAAACGCGATCGTTACGATTTAGTCTACAAAAACTAGAATCCTTGAACAATTTTTCTAGAACGACTTAAAAGCTATCAGGCTTACGGTAAAATTTGGATCATTCTATCGATATCTGTTTATTTCTTGCAATTAAATATTGATCATTCACAAAGTATGATGGAGTTGAGAAAACTATTTTTATCGACTTCCCCCTCCCCGTCGCTCGGTCACCCGCCCAAAAAATTTTTTCAATGTGAACTATTATAATGACACATTCATGAGAGAAACATCACGTGTAAAGCTTACATACTAGCCCAACTTTTGCTATTTTTTCGAATTAGAAAAGAGGTACTAACTAATGTGTAATCTGCAATCATTTCTACTAACTAATGTGTAATCTGCACTCATCTCTACTAACTAATGTGTAATCTGCACTCATCTCTGGCAAGTTTTCTTGTTTATGGACTGTCTCTTCAAGCTCTTCGTTCATTTCTTCACTCTTTTCCTATAATAACACATGAACGCTGGAAAACCAAAGTTTTTCTTACTGCCCAAACAATAAATGTGCATATCAAAATATTATTTATGAAGGAGAGAGGGTGAGAGTGCGCCATGAAAAATAGTGATTATGGACAAACAGATATTTCGTGTCACAAGCTTGTGTTGGGTAGCGCATAGATTTTCGTCGCAGTGCGGGTTGAAGAAACACCCTCTTAAAAACCTTTTTTGAGCGGCCTTCATCGAAACTTTTATAATATAGCAAGAACGAGAGAATTCAGACTCGCAAAATTCCTCGCCGATGAATTCTGTAGTCATTTGCATACCTAACTCATCACCTAAGTTTCTTCATCTATGGTTAAAAGGGCGGATAGAGACTATAGGGCATACGTCAAGAAACTTCACTTGCAATTGTTGAAGAAGAAAAACTAGCGCTCTTCGAGGGGCTTGGTATGGAAGAATGAGAAGCGAGCTAAGTGAGAGCAGAGAAGGAATACAGTCTCATCATACTAGACTCTACTGCTCAAAAGGTGTTTTTTTAAACAAAAAAAAAAAACAACAATGCAGGTGACCCACGCTATAGGGTAAGATATGACAACTATCGAGCTTCAAGCTAGACTGTTTAAATCGTCTGAAGTAGCAACGTACCATCACTATCTATATACACATAACATTACACTCTTCAGCGAGGTAATCGCTAAATTTCATACATGCGTGGGAAGAGAGCACAGGTTAAATAGTTACCGGACCAGCTATGTTGGTGCAGAAAATATTCTACATCATTTTCTCTTACTTTTCTATTTTACTTTGCATTTCCATCATTTTCGACCTCTCCTTATCCCTTTTCTAACCAACTCGAAGTCCACAAACATGCTTTAAACCATTCTTGTTTAAATCTTTGGTGAATTGACTTTCCGAACCAAGCAATCTGCTGTCTTATGCTTCAGAAAAAATTACTAACAATTTGTGAACCTTCTTCTCTCTACTCTGGCAAGTTCTCTGATTTTTGTAGTGTCTCTCCAGGCTCTCCCATCTCTTTGATCTTCTCTCTAGGCTCTTTGGTGTTCTCTTCTTCCTTTCCGCTCTCTTCATCATTCCCGTTCTTTATTCCAACTTCGTCCTACAGACAGGGGTTAAATGGTTACCGGACCAGCTATGTTGGCGCATACATGTTCGCACCGAGAATGATCTACATTCTCTTGTCCTTCCGTTCTGTTTCACTTTTTCTCTACTTCTCTTTTCACTCTTTTTGCCTTTCCCCATTCGTTTTTCCACTCACTCGGCGAGTACAAACATGCCTTATACCGGTCTCATTCAACGCCTGCCTACAGAAACCGCGAAATTCTTTGGCAGACCGGTTAACGTAACTATACGAGCCATACTCAACCCTACCTAGTCCGATCATATCGCACTCAGCCCTAAACGGTAAATCTAAACGATTCTCATGAAACTGTTGTAGCATGTGTAAAGAATCAACAAGAAAATAACAAAAAACAAACCTTTTGAACTTCTTGATTGGCTTCCTCAACAGCGAAGTCGTCTTAAACAAGATAATAACATTGTTCTTTATCATTGCAATCAGATAAAAAAAATAGAAATTAAGAAAGATCACAAACTAAGACCTTAAATTCTAGACTTTTTTATTGGAAGCCATACTTCACAAGTGAACTTGATGGTTTTCTGATTTGTTGTATGATTTCTGATGTTTTATTTTTCTCTTATAATTTCTCTGGGAGCAGTGTTATTATGTATTACGATTTAGTGCTACACATAAAAAATAGAGAATTGCTAAGACAAAACTTGTACCATTCGAATGTTGATTTTGATTGCCATTGGTATTGGATCCAGTAGCTGCGTCTGCATTTGAAACCTTCAACAATAAATGCATTACCACTTTCAACTTTGAAGAACACGCACGAAAACGATCGATAGGTGATCGCCGGGAAGCTTGACGCCAAAAAGCGTGATTTGTAAAGGGCACTACTTGCGCCACGCACAAAACTAATGAAGTGTTCATGACCACACTTTCTGCTCACATATTTATGAATTTTATCAATGATATCTTACTCTCCCCTCTTTATAAGCCCCTGGCCATTAACGGCGCAGTCACCCTCCTTGTATATAGATTTTCATTATAAAAACACCGAAAGTAAACACTTTCTGCGATTTCCAAATTTTTTCTGCGATTTTTAAACAAAGGCGGTAGTTTTTTATTCAGGGGGGGGGGGAGGAAAATAAGTAAATCGCAGAAAGTGGGGCACTTTGTGACTTGGGGGGGGCGCACTTTACTTGAGGGGTGGACCGCACTTTACTTTGGGGGGGGGGGGGGCAAGTTACTTTTTACAGATTTTTTCGCTTATGCTTTGTTGAAATGTATGCTTACGAGGCCGTACAGCTTAGGCATGAGGCCGTATAAAACAATTAGCCACAATATTTTAGTTTTATCCAGTCTAATTGAGGGAATTTGTTTAGCTGTTTCCAGCTATTATGCTTTTTTCTTGCTAAGTTTTAGGAAAAGGTTACACTAACGAGGCCGTACGGCTTAAGAAAGAGACCACATGAGGAAATTTCTCATATTATTAATTTTGTTCTCGATTCATTAAGTTTTTAAGTAAAATATGTCTTGATTTCTCAATAGGTCGATCGCCCGAGTGGATTAAAAGTTTCCATTCTTAACTTGAAGAAACCTGTTCGGGCTGAGGAATGACAAACGGAACTTTTCATTTAGAAACAAAAATATGTTTTCTTTCAATTAACTCTGAGAGCTTTCAAAACTCTGGAATTTTTTTCATTAACTTTGGGTCGGTGAAAAATTGAGGACATTAGAGAAGATGGTCGGTAGGTCGGTCATCCTAGGAATTCATTTTGCCAATTAGCCGTTTACCTATGACTAAATTTGTCAAAAGAACGTGTAATAATCAGGGGTTAAATGGAGCCGCACAAATTGGGTTTACATGTATCCGCCGCCCAAAGTTTGGAGGAAAAAACAAGAGGTGATGAAGGAAAAGGGTAAGAAAAGAGAGGGAGTTTTGGTCAATAGTGTGTGTACATGTATCCGCCGACAGGACCGATCCGGTCACTATTTAACCCATGGTAATAATACAATAGTTTAAACAAATTAAGAACAAAAGCCCCCCAAAGTAAAAAGCGCCACCCAAGTAAAAGTTGTGCAAAAAGCACCCCAAAGTAAAGTGCGGCCTTCTCGCTTCCGTAATCCACCCTTCCCCATCCTTCCGTCTATAATGTTGCAACATTAATCGTGTTCCCTTTGTCTAGTGAAATTGGTGCATTTCCTGTTTTTTTTCACATGACGTACACCAATAAAAAAGCATGAAACTAATAGATGATAAACTCACCGGATGTACTCGACTCTTTCCGAAGAGACCGCCTTTCATCATTCCGAGAAGAGAAGACGAGGCACTTACCGAGTCATTTCTACATCAAAACAATGAATAAATAAAACTTTCATTTGGAAAACAGAACTTAATAGGTGGGAAGCGCGAATTCGTGAAACAGAATATGAAAAGATAAAAAACAATGGCTCTTATTCCCTGATGGGCAGGCATACTTGACGCCAGGGGCCTCTTTCTAATTGGATATTTTGGATACAACGATACAACGCGAGTTTGGATACAGCGATATTTTACTTATCTTTCTAATCTCTCCTGTAAATAAATGGATACAATTTTCCATTGTATCCGATACAGAAGCCGATACAAAAAGTTGCTGTATCGGATACAAATAATGTGTTTGGGGCAATTTTCGTTTGCTCGGTCAATTTTCTTCATATTTTGTTTTTTCTTCTTCATATTTTTCTCTTCATTTTTTGTTTTTTCTTCATATTTTTTCTTTTTAAAAAAAGTTTTTTCTTCTTTTTTCTTCTACTTATTTTGTTTTTTTCTCCATTTTTTTCTTCGCTTTTTTTCTTCATATTTTGCCACTTCCAGTTTTTTTCTTCATATTTTGCCACCTTCAGTTTTTCCTTCATTTTTTTTTGCCACCAAACATTATGCAAATACTTGAAGTCTTTTTTTAAAAAATTGTACATTAATAGTATACATGATTGAAATTATGATAATAACATAGAGGGGTTAGTGCAGTTTAACTGGTAAGATTTTCCGGCTATACTAGGCTTTAGATTTCACTTTTTTCTGTTCTTTGTATATTACGTGACCTAAGTAAGCGATTTAGGCTTCTAGATTTTCCACAAAAATTTTTTTTCATTCCAAAAAACTTGTTTTTTTCACAAATTTTTTGGTTTTCTGTTGTTTTTTGGACCCTATACTACTTGAAGGAATTTTAATGAAACGGTTTTTACCAACTAAACCGTAATGGTCTCATCAGCGTAATGGTCATAACTTGCATCCGCCAACCACCTTCAATTAAAAAAAATTCTTTTAAAGCAAAACTTGCAATAATAATACTTTGAAGTTATAAAAATATTACAATACTTATTTGAATATACAATTGCCGAAATTATTATGTTTTCAATTATGTATAATATTAATGAACAAAGGAAAAACGAAATCAAATAATTGAAAAAAATTTTGGTAAAAAAAGAAAGAAAAATGGAGATGACAAAATATGAAGAAGAAAAAACAAAATATAAAGAAGAAAAAAAAACATAAAGAAAAAACTTTGTAAATGCGTGCTGTATCCATCTTTACAGCAGCCTCTAGAATTGTAAATTTGTATCCGTTTCCTGTAAAGATTCGATTTTTTTGCTGTAAACTGTAAAAGATTAGAGAGAGAACCTTTACAGGGATACAGGTGCCCTTCACAAAATATCGCTGTATCCATTTGTATAGCTGTATCGCTGTATCGAAAGATTAGAAAGACAATATTGTATCGCTGTATCCAAAATATCCAATTAGTTCCCCTCTCTGATCTCGTTCCCCTCTCTGATCTCGTTCCCCTCTCTGATCTCAGTTCCCCTCTCTGATCTTATCATGAGAGGTGACCCCTCAGCCTTGCTCTGTAACAAAGGCAATCAATATCCACAAAAAACCAATCCTCTTCTCAACTTACCCATCCCCTCAGTTTCTCTACCTTACATCTCTTCACTTCTGAATGAGATTGTCGTCAATGCTATCTCCCCTCTCCATCAGATGATCGCGGCACAGTCCTTAGAGATAAACCTTTTGAAAGAGGAAGTCTCCAGACTCAGGCAAGCTGTATCTCCTGCCTCCTTAAGGCCTCACATATACTCTGCCGTTGTTGAGTCGACGCTTAGGGATCGCAGTATGCTGGATGAGAAAGCCAAGAGAGCCGTCATTCTGAAGTTGCCGGAAGGATCTTCGTCCGAGGACACATTCTCCAATGATGAAAACACCATTCGGAACCTCATAGACAAACTCGGATCAGATGAGCTGCGACACGAATTTGATCAAGGAGAAATCACTCATCATCGACATCCAAAAGACAGGCCTCGCTTTTCCACAAGACAAGGTCGTCCTCTCAAGATCCAGTTCTCTACATCCGACAAGCGGAATCTCTTTCTCAGTCTTTACAGGAAGACCAAACGGCCCCTGCCCAGTGGAAGCTATGCCAGAGCAGATCTCGCGCCTGCAGAACTTCTCGCAGAGCGAGAATGTCAACGTCATGCCAAGGATCCTTCTCTTCCCGCCACTCGAGTCATTGATGCTCATCTTGACCCTCTCCCAGTCTTCTTTCGCCTATCTCAGTCTTCCTCTACTCACACACATCACATCCGACCCACGTCACCGAGCCTTCCTAATGTCTCTTCCGTATCGACCTCAACCTCTCTCCCGCCCACGAAGACAGTTCAACATGCAGAGCAGCCTCGGCAGAACGCTCTCAACCAGCCCTCTCGCAGTCGAAGGATAGTGGCCCCGAAAAGGTACTCTCCCTAGGACATGAACGATGTGAGATCCCCTCATTCCATATTATGTCATAGTTTTAATGCTCGTTCTGTTAAGAACAAACTGTATGATGTGTACCATTTGCTCAGATCCTCCAAATGTTATATATTCTTTGTCTCGGAGACGTGGCTGGAAGATACTGATCCTGATTCTATACTAACCGATGGACTCCCTTTCGATGTGTTTAGAAGTGATCGTTGTACTGGACGCGGGGGTGGAGTAGCGATTCTAGTCCATGACTCTTTCTCTTCTGTGCTCATCTCTCAATATTCCGAACACAACATTGAATGTGTAATTATTGATGTTTTCCCTAATTCTAGTATTTCTCTGCCTTTTTCATCGATCAGACTCATTAGCTGCTATCGTTCTCCTACAACATCCATTAACAGCATGATTGATCTAACCTCTTTTCTCTCCTCTCACTGCTCACTTCCCTACCCTACTATCATTTGCGGTGACCTAAATTTACCAAATATTGACTGGCAATCACTAACTACAATTCGTAATTGTCATATTTCTGAGTGTTTCTTACAATTTGCCAGCGACCACCACTTAACCCAGTATGTACTCACACCCACTCGCATATCCAACATCTTAGACTATGTCTTCTCTAACCAACCAATCATTATGAAATGCAGTACTCAGCCTCCTATTTCTACTAGTGATCATGCCTCTATTTCTTTCTCTATAACCAACAGTCGAGTCTCGAAATACCATCCCTTACATTGTCGATCCGATTGGAAGAAAGCCGATTGGTTGTCAATAAATTCCGCTATTGTCCGTATCGACTGGACCTTTTTGTTTTCCTCTCTCACCATTGATGAATGTGTTGTATTACTAACCAATACTCTCAACAACCTCATATCTGAGCATGTCCCTAACAAACGTTCACTCAAACCTCATCTACAGTATCCCAAAAAAATTCGACAGATTTACAGCTATCTTTTGAGAAGTAAGAAGCGATCAGTAACATCTTCAAGTACTTCAAGAGCTTGTCGTAAACTCCATAGGGAAGTTCTGAAATTTGAAAGTGAACGTGAAGAGAATCTAGCCTTGCCTAAGAATTACAAACTTTTCTTTCGTACGCTGGCAAATCGCATAAAAAAGAAACCTGTCAATTCCGCACTTATAATTGATGATGTTGTCCTTACCAACTCTGTTGAGAAAGCTAAGGCTTTTTCGGACTTTTTCGATTCTATTGTTAGCATTCCATTAGAAGGTCCGCTTCCTCTGCCTAACTGCTCATCATTCCTCTCACCAACTTACATTGTGTCCCCATTGG
This sequence comes from Allodiplogaster pararmata, assembly GCA_964056735.1. Classification (NCBI taxonomy): domain Eukaryota; kingdom Metazoa; phylum Nematoda; class Chromadorea; order Rhabditida; family Diplogasteridae; genus Allodiplogaster; species Allodiplogaster pararmata. Next base: position 8,334,940 of record OZ057407.1, read on the forward strand.
AGATTCATAACTTGATCCGTAAAATGCTTCCCAAAACCAACACTTCACCTGATGGCATACCAAATATTTTCATTAAAAACTGCAATGAGTCTTTAACAATTCCTGTATCGATTATCTTTTCAAACTGTTTAACACTCGGATACTTCCCTAGTAACTGGAAAAAAGGTATCATTATACCCATTCACAAGAAAGGGAACACTTCTGTTGTTAACAATTTTAGACCCATAACTCTTGTCTGTTCTTTCTCTAAGCTTTTTGAAAAACATTTGTATAATCTTATTTACACTCACCTCGAAACCAATAACCTTTTATGCTCTAGACAATCTGGTTTTAGAAAGAAACGTTCAACAATAACCTCTTTAGTTGAATCTCACTCACTGTGCCTTTCTCTCACTAACCGCAAGAAGCCTTTTGACATTTGCATGATCGATTTCTCGAAAGCCTTTGACGTGATTGATCACCGGTTTCTTATTCATAAACTTGCCTCACTAGGAATTAACTCCTCTCTTTTATCACTAATTCAATCATTTCTCAAGAATAGAAGTTCGCAAGTCCTAATTGACTCAAGCTTATCCGATAGTAAATTGTATACTAACGGAGTACCACAGGGCAGCTCACTCGGCCCTCTTTTCTTCACAATGTTCATTAATGACATTATTAGCATCATTCCTTCCGATGTCCAGCTTTTTTTGTACGCCGACGACATTAAATTAATTTCCCATGATTCATCTCTGATGCAAATCGCTATTGACTCGATAGCAGATTATGCACATAACTGGTCTCTAACAATTTCAATTCCGAAGTGTTCTGTCGTTCATTGTGGCTCTTGCAACAGTAAGAGGACTTACTCCATGAATAACATCACCTTGCCTTCATCAATCAATGTCAAAGATCTAGGTATCAATTTCAATAATTCCTTAACTTTCTCTAACCACATAGATCAGGTCATTAAAAAATCATCGAAATGTGCGAATCTTATCCTTCGAGCCCTCAGAACATCGTCCATCACAGTTTTAATGCGAGCGTTCAAGTCATATATACTGCCCTTGCTTGAATATGGTAGTGAAGTTTGGTCACCAACTTCGATAGGCCTTGTCAATGATTTGGAAAGAGTTCAACGCAGTTTCACACGCCGTGTGATGTATAGAGCCGGTAGAACCAACCTAGATTACCCTTCGCGACTGAAGCTACTGAGTCTCCATACACTTGAGCACCGTAGAGCTATAGCAGATCTCTGTTTCATACATAAATGTATCCATGGCCATTTTGAGCTTGATTACTCAACTTTGTTTCTCGTCAAACCGTGTCCTTACAATAATAGAAATTCACATCCTCTTCGTATTAGTCTACCGTTTAGATTGTCGCAGTCACACACTACTTGTGCCTCCCGTGCTATAAATGTGTGGAATGCTTTACCTATCCAAATAGTAACTATTTCTTCTAGCTCAGCTTTCAAGAAAATGCTTATCAATTTGCCTATTGATGATATTGTACAATTGTCCCGCTTACGTTTGTGATGCTTATTTTTCTCTCTGTAAATATACTGTATTTTGCCTCCACACTGATCTCACATCGTGACAGTTATCCGTTGTACGTTTTAACCATGAACAATTGGAATAAAGAATGAATGAATGAATGAAAAAGGCCCCAGGCAGTGCACAGTGGAATTTTTTTGATACGGTGTTGGCCTAAGCCGTAAGACCTCGTTAGAGTAAACGTTTACTAAAGCACGCCGCGCACGCTGTGTTCGCTGTGCACGCTAAATCATTACTAATGCACGCCAACGCGCAGGAAAGAGAGAAAGAGTGTTTGACGCACTATTATGTTAATGTTTGATACGGTCTCGCCTAAGCCGTACGGCCTCGTTAGCAGAAAATTTTGCCTAAGCCTAAGCAGAAAAAAAAGAAGAAAAAACTTGGAAAAAAAATAAAGTGCATGGGGCGGAGTTAATTTTCCCGCGCGTTGGCGTGCATTAGTAATGATTTAGCGTGCTTTAGTAATGGCCGTTTACTAAGCCTAAGCTTTTTTATTGTAAAATAATATATTGATGTAAACAATTTTTTGTAGAAGATTTTTTTCAAGAACCGGAGTCTCTGATGCTCAATATGATAACCTAGGAAAAAAAATTTTTTTTTAGCGAATTTTTTAAGCGAATTTTTCGTCTAGTATTACAATGTCCGCAAGACAAGACGCAGGGTATGCCCATGAGGGAATAAGAGCCAAAACAATTATTTCGTGTCTACTAAAGTTGAAACAAATTCGTTCAAGTTTTGCATGATTTAGCTAACAACGTCGAACGGCTCAGTAACGAACTTTTCAAACAAACAAAAAGCCAAATATTAAAGTTTTAGAGAAAAAATGGCATTAATTTTAGCTTTACACAAGTGACTGATGCCATTAGTGTTTAAAAAAATTGAAAAATTGATGTGTTTTTAGTTTGCTAATAAAATTCAACTGACTGAATTCCATTCGAAGCTCCATCTGCCGAGTCTAAAACGCGAAATGTAATGTTTGTTTAAAAACAAAAAAATGAAAAAAACTTTGGTAATCGGACATATTTTTGGATAATTCCTCTTATTTCAGATTAATTTAATTGTCAAAAGTTGAAGAGAGAAAAAAGGTAAGGTAAGGTAAGAAGAACTAACCAACTGCTGATTGAGACATGAGTTTGTAGTGAGCAATCCTTCCAATCTAAACCTTTTTGTCAATATATTTACTTTGAAACGAACGAGTAACCGAACTTGAGCAGTGAAATTTTTGGTGATTTCACGCCGAAAAACTCGATAAATTTTCCACAAAAAAGAGAGAACCGGAAATTCAATTATTTTTCAATAGAATAACCACTAACGCAATAATCACTAACACAGATGACATGAAAACAATCTCAACTTTAAAGATACACGCCGCAGTCTTGAGAGTTCTCTAGCTTCTCTCGGTCTCTCTCTCCACTTTCCCGCACATCGATTTGAATGAGATACTCAGCGAACACGTTGAAGAGTTGATGCGCAGGGTAAAAAGCTCGACTACATTTTACTATCATTTTGGGCTACCTTTTTCATTAATGTTATGTTTATGTCTTGTATGTTTAATAATGATCATCTTACCGCTTAAAAACTGCTTTAAATAGTTTTTAGAAGCGTCCTTTCTCATCTGATTCTAACAAATGTTCGGAGTCTTAGCACTCAAAACTTATTCATTTTTTCGATGTGAGAAAATTGTTAAAAACAAATTGGAGGCGTATTCAAACTTTTTTCGTTACAGCTTGAAAACATGGTTAAAGCCACCAGCTTGAAAGATGTCGACCAAGCGGAGATTGTTCAGCAAATTGCACACTTTCTGAAAAAAAGTGGTAAAGTCAGTTTCTAATCCGGTTGTTTTGTTATCATTTATAAAATTTCAGTGATTTTTTCTTGTAAATCAACTAACTTGCGACCTATTACTTTTTGAGTAAATTTTTTAAAAGTGAGAATTTGTGACTTGGGGTTTCGCACTTTCTTTGGGGAGGTGGTTGCACTTGCACTTCGAGTAACTTTTCACTGACTTCGCTTAGGCTAATTCACTGACTTCGCTTATGCTAAGGTGAAATGTATGCTAACGAGGCCGTACGGCTTAGGAACGAAACCGGATAAAAAAATTTCTCATATTACTTTTTGTTGATCTAAAATTGTCTAAGAACAGGCCATTACAGAAGCACACTGTGCGCACTGTACACCGTACAAATGCACGCTGCACACTGTATAATTACAAATGCACGCTGAGGCGCGGGAAAGATAGAAAGAGTGTTTGAGTTAAGAATTTTCCCGCGCCTCAGCGTGCATTTGTAATTATACAGTGTGCAGCGTGCATTTATACGGTGTACAGTGTGCACGGTGTGCTTCTGTAATAGCCTAAGAACAAAGTAAATGATACATTAAATACAGTAGTATAAACACACTAAAAACAAAACCCACACCCCAAAGTGAAGTGCGCCCCCTCTCCCCTTCAAAAAAAATTGTGCCTCAGAATCGAGCGTCAATCATAGAATAACATGGAGTTTCTCGGTTACACTGCATCTTTCTTTACGGGGCCCTTACCTCAAGATCTCAAGAACAGATCACCTTCTTTCTCGCTAACTTAAGCCCCTGTCTTTCTATAACGACCCTCTCCCTTTTGAAAAATCCCTTAATTCTACTTTAGAGTGCTCTTTTCTCTCCAGGGCTCCCTTTCCATTAGTGCCCCTTTCCCCAAGTGTCCTTGAATTCCGGCCATTACGCTGCGCACTGTTTTGCTCACCAACCGTTTTTAACCGTAAACAAGTAAAACTAATTTGCTCACATACAGTTAAAATTTGCTCCAATACAGTTAATTTTTACGGTTCAAAACGATTCGTGAGCAAGTGCGCAGCCTTAGCGACACGGTCACCTCTCTCTCCTGATTTTCTTAGCTCTTCAAAATCACCGAAAGTATCCACTTTTTGTTGAATATTAACTTTTTCTGTGATTCAGAAACAAAGGCGGTTTCAATGAGTAAATCGGGCCTTTAGTAAAGCACGCCAAATCATTACTAATGCACGCCAACGCGCGGGAAAGAGAGAAAGAGTGTTTGACGCACTATTGTGTTTCACATTATAATTAATTTTCTCCAAAAAAAGAATTTTCTCCAATAATATCATGCCATATCAATCAGCATACATGCGAAAGTTTAATAAACCATTGACGAAGGGCGACGTTTTAAATAAAGCACATGGGGCGGAGAAGAATTTTCCCGTGCGTTGGCGTGCATTAGTAATGATTTTGCGTGCAAGCGTGCGCGGCGTGCTTTAGTAACGGCCATAAATCGCTAAAAGTTATTTTTGATGTTTTTAAGAGATAAGGAAATAGGGGACAGGGTGACCGCGCCGTTGAAGGCCTTGAATTGTTTACTTTCTTTCAAACTTTCCTCTTATGAAAGTTGCAGAGATTACAGAAGACATCTTTTTCAGTTTTTTTCGATAAAAATAGAACTGTACATGGTAAAGGAAAATTCGCGGAAAAATTAGAAAGACATTAAAACAACTTTTTTTTTAAACGAATAAGCCCTTAAATAACCATCACTTGAAATACACATCAGGGTGTTTCTTAATCCTCAAGTTCTATATATTTCATCAGACTTGATAGTGAAAATCGGAAGATATTGTTGTTTTTTTTATATAGCGTTTTTCATACAACATTTTTCATACAACTCACTTCGTAATTTTTTTTTACAAACTTGAAAAATCGTCTTTCTATAAAGTTGAAACGGTTGAGATCAGGGGTTAAATAGTGACCGGATCGGTCCCGTCGCGGATACATGTACATGCACTATTGACAAAAAAACTCTCTGTTTTCTTACCCTTTGCCTTCATCCCCTCTTCTTTTTTCCTCAAGCACTAAAATGCACTCTAAAAACTGTAATTGTCGATAACTAAATGCACTCTAAACACTATAATTGTCGAATGTTAGTATTGTTATATAATTACAACATGTTTTCATTTTTTGTTTGTTTAAAGCCGAGTTGAATGTTGAATGTAAAGTTTGATGGAATTGGTATATAAAATATTAATATGAACATTTTCAACCTGTTTTAAATCAATCTGTTAGATGAAAGGTGATTTTTAGTAATCGTTGTACTTTATTTGGGACTTCTGCACTTTAGCCCCCTCTCCCCCCCTCCCAGAGGTTCCATGGGTCAGTTCAATTGGATCATGTTCTTGATAAGGCCTCGTTAGCGTAAACTTTTACTAAGCCTAAGCGCTTTCTGATGTAGAAATAACTTTTTTTAATGTAAAAATAACTTTTGAAAATGTAAATGAGTCAGTAGTATGACCCATGGAACCTCAATATACGAAGTAATGATTAAAAAACACGAAGTAGAAAAAAATTAGCCATGGAATAAACCTAAAAGAAGCACTAAACAAGAGAACATGCAAAAAATATGTAAAATTCCGTTCCGTTTTACTTTCAATACACACTCCAAAAAGAGCAACATGAACGGAATGGGTCAAATTGAGCCGACAATCCTTTCGGATTGCTCGCTAACCCACCTCCGGAGTAGGGTTACGAATTTTGTCGGATTATCTCAAATCCAAAAGTATTATAGCTTCCATGCATACCGGATTAGTGAAATGTATTTGGATAACTTCTAATCCAAGCTCTTATCCCATTTGGATTGCTCCATGCATACGGCCTCTGGTTGAGATGCTTTTTCATTCTTCTGAAAACTCTTCTTTAGTAAGGTACTGTTGTATGAACAATCGCTGTAGTTGAATACTGTTTTCATGTTATTTTTAGGTGAAAGTGCCGGACTGGTCAGATCTGGTGAAGCTTGGCATTTCAAAGGAACTCGCTCCCGTAGACATGGATTGGTATTACATCAGAACTGCCTCGATTGCGCGTCGCCTCTACATTCGTTCTCCCACCGGTAACATTTTTGTCTCGTGTCGGATATGGGGCCCAGGGGTTAAATAGTGACCGCATCGGTCCCGTCGGCGGATACATGTACAAACACCATTGAGAAAAAACTCTCTCTTTTCTTACCCTTTTCCTCCATCTCCTCTTCTTGTTTTCTCCATCTTTGAGCGGCGGATACATGTAAACCCAAATCGGGCGGCTCCATTTAACCCCTCATGGGGCCGTGTGCACATACACAGTAAACTTTTTGGAGGGGAGTACTTCTCGATAAGAAAATGCAGTGTGCCACCGATGGTTAAATGTTTTTTATAGAGGAAACAAATTTTCTTTCAAAAATGAGGGGAAAGTGTATACCGAATTCGATCATTTCAAGTGAAACGCAGTTTCTCTCAACATTTTCTCCAACAAATGTTACGTCCATACGCGTCATGATCAGCCCTACTTATATCCCTATTGGCTCAAATTTTTTAATTGAAGTCAGGGGTTAAATAGTGACCGGATCGCTCCCGTCGGCGGATAAATGTACAAACCATTGACAAAAAAACTTCCTCTCTTTTCTTACCCTTTTCCTTCATCCCCTCTTCTTTTTTCCTTCAAACTTTGAGCGGCGGATACATGTGAACCCAAAATGGGCGGCTCCATTTAACCCCTGATTGAAGTATTAATAAGTGAAATGTTATCATTGAAGAAATCGAATGAAAATCGTAAATGTGTTACGAAAGCATTCTTTTCTGTTGTTTTTCCCTACCGAAAAGTGTTATTTCATCCAATAAATAGACGGTTAATTTCACCTAACCCCGCTTTTCATTATTGATTGTGATATCAGATTGTTTTCTTTAAAGAAAAACTGAAAAGAGAACATTGTGAAGCAGATTTACGTCGTTGGAATGAACATTTTCTGGAGTTGCTCAGGGGTGAGGCATCATCTTTTTAGTGTGTTCAGGGGTGAGGCATCATCTTTTAGTGTGTTCAGGGTGAGGCATCATCTTTTAGTGTGTTCAGGGGTGAGGCATCCTCTTTTAAGTGTGTTCTCAATCCACACTGAGGGTGAAATCTTAGCGCAAGTATATGTGCTATCCAAGAAAGCTAAACATAAAATAGCTCTGACCGTCTGCATTCTCTTTTTTACATAAGAAACTATTCGAAAAAGCCTGATCAGGGGTTAGATAGTGACCGGATCGGTCCCTTCGGCGGATACATGTACACACACTATTGACAAAAAACTCCCTCTCTTTTCTTACCCTTTTCCTTCATCCCCTCTTCTTTTTTTCTCCAAACTTTGAGCAGCGAATTAATGCAAACCCCATGTAACCCCTGAGCCTGATACGGTTTACATCAAACCGTTCCCTGTTCAATCTGGAGCTCTCACGCTTCATTGAGACTGAAAGATTCTGAATGGTTTTCTTACACATAAAGATTGTTCTCTAAAGGGAAATAATCTCATTCTCTCCTCATTGGTGACTTTTATTAGTGATTTAGATTGTGTGATGATGGGATGTTACCAGTTTCTGTTTAGGAGTCGGTGCGTTCCGCAACGTGTACGGAGACAAGCTGCGCCGTGGCGTTCAGCCGAATGGATATGCACTCGCATCCGGATCCGTCATCAGAAAGGCCCTGCAGACATTGGAGGCTATCAAGTGGGTGGAGAGGCCCTCTGACGGCAAAGGAAGTGTTCTCACCAAACAGGTCGGTTCCACGGGTAAAATAGTCACCGGACCAGCTATTTTGGCGCATACATGTTTGCGCCAATGATCTACATTCTCTTCTTTCTTCGTTCTTTTTTACTTTTCTCTACTTCTCTTCTCTCCCTCTTTGCCTTTCCCCATATCTTATTCAACTGACTCGGCGATGTCCGCCTACTCGCGGTGCAGCACGTCAGTCTCAGGACTGCAAAGGACATCACCAATCTTCTCCGGAAGCAGACCAGCTCCGAAGACACGAAGACACGCTCCCTCCGGAGCACACAATTCTTCCGTTTTTTGCAACGCAACCGCGAGAATTCCATCATACTAGGCGACCTTAACGCCCACGACTCCAGCTGGTACTCTCACTCGACAGACAACAGAGGAAACGTCATCTCCAGTGCTATTGACGACTCGGAACACGCCACTCTCAACCGCGACATGCCCACACGAGTTCCCTCAAACGGTCGCCCTTCCTCGCCAGACATTTCCATCTGCTCTCAGGATCTCCTTCAAAAAGCGTCATGGAAAACTATCACTGAAGGCAGCTCCGATCATCTTCCGATAATCATCGAACTAGAAGGCAGCAATTTCAACCACACTCACAGAGACGCAACCTTCACAAATTACCGGAAAGCGGACTGGGAAGCGTTCCAGCAACACGTCGAAGAAAGCCTGTCAAAAAATCCTCTTCCCAATCTACCAGCCGTTCAAGCAGAACCTCTCTTCCGAAGAATACTCGTATCAGCTGCAGCAAAAACAATCCCACGCGGCCGGATCAAGAAGAGAGAAGTCGCCCTAACGACAGAGATACGAGAATGGATGCATCATCGCGACACACTCAGAGAATCGAATCCGACAAGCGACCTTTTGAACGATCTCAACACGAACATAAGGAGAGCTACCGACAAAAACAAACGGGATATCTGGCGCGCACTGATGGAGTCCTTCGATCCAAAGAAAGATGTCAACAAGCTCTGGAAGACCATCAAAATCCTCAACAACAAAGGAAGACCACCGCCGAACTGCGCCATATCCTTCAGAAATGAGACGATCACGACCGCCTCCGATATCGCGAACCGCTTCAACAAAGCCTACACTTGTCCAGTCCAGTATACAACTTCAAAGGAAAACAGGAAGACTATGAGGAAAATACACCGCCTGTCCGCAGATGACTTCGAGGACTTCACTACCACAGACGTAGCAGCCGCCATCAGATCCACGAAGAAGTCCACCGCGCTTGGTCCAGATGGCATCGCTCCTATAATTCTCCATCATTTAGGTCCGAAAGGAATCAGCGCCCTGACTTCCCTGATCAACAGCTCCCTACGCACAGGCAGGATCCCCATGATATGGAAATCGTCGATCATACTACCCCTCCTGAAAGCAGGCAAACCAGCATCCGAAGGCTCCAGCTACCGTCCGATATCTCTACTCTCGCCCGTCGCCAAAGTGATTGAACGGCTATTACTCGGCTCCCTACAGAGGCACATTCCCCCGGCAGACCACCAACATGGCTTCACGGCAAGACGCTCTACAACCTCGGCCCTCGTAACTCTCTCGAAGAGCATCGCAGACGGTTTTAACCAGAAACGTCCCGCTAGTCGAACGGTCCTCATGGCAATTGATATGTCCAAGGCATTCGAAAGTATCGACATCGTCAAGCTCATCGACCTCATTGAGACAACAACCGCGCCGAACTACATTAAAAAATGGCTCGCCTCTTACCTTAGAGGAAGAACAGGACGCACAAGCTTCCGCGACTCGGTATCAAGTTCCAGACTCTTCAGAAACGGAGTCCCACAAGGCAGCGCCCTCTCGCCCACGCTTTTCAACCTTTACCTCCGCGATCTTCCCACAGACGATGCCCACACGAACGTCATCTCGTATGCTGATGACATCACGATCTGGGCGTCAGATCCCGACATCAACGTCGCCTCCGAAAATCTACGCAGGGCCATCACGAAAATTGAAACCTTCCTCAAAGAACGGTCACTCATCATTTCCCCGACCAAGAGCCAGCTCATGCTTTTCACCCCGTTCAGTCGTGAATTCAAGTCTACTCTGGACATATCAATCTGCGGATCACCCGTCCCCACCGTCAACCAGGCCAAGCTACTCGGCGTCACGTACGACTCGATGTTCACATTCAGCCATCATGCCAAAGACATCGCGAGACGGATGTCGCAGCGCAATAACGTACTGAAAGCCTTAGCCGGAAGCACCTGGGGCAACCAAAAAGAAACCCTCCGCCTCACGTTCAAAGCCATCTCGCAAGCGATCTGCAACTACGCCGCACCCGCCTGGTCCACCTTCCTCTCGGACTCCGCTCACGCCAAAATCCAACGTTCTCAGAACTCCGGACTCCGCGTCGTGACAGGGAATCATCAAATGGCCGACACTGACCATATTCATCGCGAATCAAAGGTCATGCGCACCAAATCCCATCTGAACATGCTCGCCGCGCAGTACCTCGCGAGATCGTTGGACCCAGAACACATCCACCACGGCCTCCTCGACTGCCCGGCGCCCCCTCGCGCAATGAAGAACAACCTCGTGTTGAGCTGCAAGAAGACTGTCGAAGCCGCGAAACAGATGTCAAAGGATCCGAACAATGGGAAATCAGTCGCAAACACCGTACACTCGATGATGGTCTCGAACGAACTCCAATCGTTGAAGGGTGCCGTCATCCTGGGAGGCAGACCTCCGCCCCTTATCCAGGAAGAAGAGAAGGAGTTACCCCGCAAGACTAGATGCACGCTCAGCCAGCTCCGCTCGGGATTCAGCAGATTCATCAACAACTACCTCCACCGCATTGACGAATCCATCCCCGACGTGTGTCCCGATTGCTCTTCCGGACCTCACGACGTTGCGCATCTCTTCAACTGCCCATGCCACCCGACCGCGCTGTCTCCAATCGACCTCTGGACCAAGCCGCTGGATGTCGCAGCGTTCTTGAAGATATAAGAAAAAAAAAAAAGAAAAAAAAAGAACAAGAAACGAAGTACACAGACGTTCTTCGAAGCCGGCTACATCCGGCAACAACAACAACAACACAACTGACTCGGCGCGTAGACCAGTCTCATTTAAAGCCTAGTTGGTTCTGAGGGTTGAGCACTTAAGCTCAAACCATAGCCCACTTAAGGTATTCAGCCAAGGTCGAAAAATTAGGGGGAAACGATGTTTCATTGAGCGTTTCTTTCAAATCATTGATTTGAAAGAAACTATTCTACTGCTTCCCTCACCCCCGGAACGGCTGCTATGTAACAGCAAAAAGTCAACCATTCATCATTCTTCACTTTTCCCCTCTTCCTGAATGGCCGCTTTGGAACGACTTTCAATAGCCCTTATCCTTCCTTCTCATATTCCTTTACCGCTTCCAGGCTCTTCAACCCGTAGCTCATCAAACTTCTGCTAAACTAAATCTTCCCTAATACCCGATCAAGCTCTATTCTACATTGCGTGATAATAAAAACTTGAAAGGGATAGAATGACGAGTAGCGAGCCAGAGAATAAGGCAGAGGGGAAAGAGAGTGGCCGGGCCATAGTATTAGAGCTAATGATGGAGAAGACTCGCTCCACCATCAGTATTTGCCATTCTTATGCTCGAAGAGCGGTCGTTTTTCGATTTTGGGAGGACTCTAGTAGACGGCTCTCGATAAGAAACATATTCGAACAGCGTTTTAGACTCACCCTAAGACATGCTTGTAGAGGTGATAGGCATCCTGTTAGGCCTAAGGTGGGCTGATGAACCACTTCGAGAAAAGTAAGTGACCTGTTCACGGATACTGTACACTTAATAGAAAGGCTTTTATCGTTCAATGGCGAAACGGTGAGTTTTGAGAACAAGGATAGAAAGCTGTGGTTCGAGGGTTGATCCTCTACTTGCGGCCCTTTTTGTCACAATCCATGGAACAGCAAAACAAAACAGACCTCACTCCTGAATATGTGCCTCGATAGTAGATATTTTTATTTAACAATAACGATGCCAGTTGCGAGTACATCATAAGAATACAGACTTCTTTGGATTATGTATGTTTGAAGTACTCAAACTTTCCTGGTATTTGTAGGGCCGAAAGGATCTGGATCGAATCGCAACAGATCTGCGACGCCGTGAGAAGCCTGTCGCTGATCTTTGAATTGTTGCTTTTCTTGTTATTCGCTTTCAAATAAATTGTTCTTTATCGTTGATAAATTGAAAATACGAGGCAAATACATGATGAAACAAGAAGAGAAAAAGAGAAGAGAAAGATGTCTTCACTGATTCTTCCGAGCCGTAACTCGCATCGCCTTTTCCTTCTCAAACTGGGCATAATCTGTCTTCATGAGAAACGCTTGCTTCTCCAAGAAACCGCCCTTTCCCCTATTGTGAGTGGTGAGTTCCTCCTCCAACTTCTCCTCCTGCTTGAAGCTTTTCCAATCCAGATTGGACTTGTCCAAGACTGACATCTTCGGCTTTTTGGCCAGTAACGTCAGGGCTCCGCTGAGGCCTTGTCTTCTGCAATCAACAAGGTGGCTCATGTATCTTCTCTTAATATTCAGTCATTGCATTTACAAAACCTGCTCAAGGTTGAGATACCCTCAATGTCTCGATGAATTTAATTGGGACTCATTAATCATTCGAAGAATCCGCTTTGATTTATTGTTAGTTTTTCGACTACTTACTGGCAGAGCGGACTGTCAGACGTGCAACTTCCGACCGAACTTCTACATTAACTCTGATAAATCATAAATCAATCCACATTCTTTCTTTTCTAGAATTATTGCTTTATGGAATAAAGTTACAAATAAATTCAAGATATCGAAGCGTTCGGCAAGGCTCTAGAAGACATCAACTTCTCTGACCTTACCGAACTTTCTGCTGTCAACAGAAATAATCAACGTCGAAGAAAATTATGTTTTCTTCCCAAGCCTTCCCTTCTCCATTCGCTATTACATTCATTCCATCCCCTTCTCCATTCTATTATTCCATGTAAGAGGTGACCTTACAAGCTATCCTATGGTGATGGAGGAATTCGAAAACGTAGTGCACGCGCCGAGATCGTCGGTAACCGGCACTTGTCATGACAAAAAAAGCTCGTCTGCGCGCGGGGCTTTGCAGCCTCAGGGAAAGATATCGGGCAGTTTTGAAGGCCAAGGCTCTTATTTTATTATTCGACGCTTTCGCTCGGGTAAGCAATTCTTTTTTTTAAAAATTCAACTTGTACAGGGAATCCTGGGGCTGATACAGAACCCGGTCCTATTCATTACCGACAGCCAACGCGTGACCAGACACTATCAACGACACATTTATAATACTTGCAACGGTGCTATTCGAGACATTAAAGCCATGGGTTACGGTATTGTTCAAAAAAGCCCCAACTTCCCCATGCAACCTACTTCTGAGGAACTTTGGTTACTTCCGTCTTTTTCTGCTGCCGAACTTCGTGGGCCTCGGCTTCATCTTTCGACACGACGCGCTCGATTCTGAAAGCGACTTTCGAATTTACTCTATAGGTACTGTACTGTATAGGTACTGTATAAATGATTCAGTGATGTTAATAGAGTGTTGATTCTGACTGCACTATGAGCAGACTTTAATTTGTCATACCATCGTTTGGAAGGACGACCTCACATTGAAATCTCTCTCTGCAAGTTATACAGTACCTATACAGTTCCCCTTCCGGGGCTATGAAAACTTCTGAAAGCGGGTAGATTTACGCGCTTTCAAAAAACTTGATCGGGCTCGTGTGTTTCTATCACTTTCTCTGCTCTTAACTTTAAATTTTTTTTAGTAACTTTCTAAACTTTGATCGTACCGTTTGCTCGCGATTCGTCTCTGATATACCCATTCCTTTCTTGGGTGATAAAGAAAAGCTTTTGGCTGAGGCGCTGCAGCCGAAAATGATCGTAACTGACTTGATTTCGTCTCCGGCAAAGTCGAAGACTTCCGTTATCATGGCGGTCTTCTTAGCGCTTTCTTCCACCGATTTATTCACTTCAGGAGAGCGTCTTCAACGGAAGAATCTCCATTTTATCAAGTTTTTTCTTTCATGTCTTTATGCCTTTCTCTCTCTCTTTTTTCTTACTTTTTTCTCTCTCTTCTGTTATCGTTCGACTGCAAGTGACACATTTGATAAAATTTGAGGAATTGGACATATGAATTGCTTTTTTAATTATTGACTGATATTAGAAGTTCATGATAGTCCTTAGACTTATCATTTTCAAATTCTAATGAAATTTATATGTTTTTTGTTGCATGCTTGAGAAAGGAGAAAAATGGTTGAATGAATTAGAAAGTAAAGCCGGGCTTAAGAACGGTGTACCGTATTTCTCTCTCATTGGCTCTGAAAGAAAATCTTTAGAAGAAAAGAAAAAAAAAAAGGAAATCGAAAAGCGGCTGTAAATGAGAGGTTTTGATGATATTCCAACTCACGCTTATTATCGCTTTTTAGCAGACTAGGCATGAGCTGGTTAAAAAATGGCTGCTTCAAAGGTCAGTGATGGTGGTGACACTGGCGGAGAATCCGTCCCAGTTGAGAGAATTAGCGTGGAAGATGAGCGATTATGACTCACTGGACTTGAAAGAGATTTAGACGATGGGGGTCCAATGGAAAACATCGCTGGCGTAGTTGCATTGTTTTCCATATCAGTCTTGTCTAGTTCGATGCATGAATGAGCTTTGAGAATGGATGCCAGGGCGAGTGCTTCAGGACATGAGTCGAGTAAGTAGGTGAAGGCCTACCAGTCCTGGTCTTCAGTCGTGAAAAGAGGCACATTAATGTCCTCCGAAAGGTTTGAAATGGACTTGACGGAGGCAAATGAAGCAAGACTCCTTGATCTCACACCCATATTTCCAATGAAAGAAAGATTCGATTCCACAATTGGCGCGGCACTATGAAGTGCTGAGCTAGGCGAAACGTATCGGTGGAAAAAAATTCAAGGTCAGTGATAGTTTTTGCAGCAGCAGTGGAGAGAGTAAGATCCGTACATCCGTGCAGCGCACAAATTTGCGCATAGATTTCATACGCAGTGCGGGTTAGAGGAACACACTGGTGCTACAGCCCACGACTTCACACAATCGCAAGGGACCGGTTCATCCTCAACGGTATCGAGCGCGTCCTCAGGTGGCGGATAGAGTGATGTCTTTTGCACAAGTGCATTGGAGAATTGAATAGTATACTTCGTCAAAGAGGGCGGTTCCGGACTGGCCTGGGCATGCCACCGGATAAAACATGTTGTTGTTGTTTGCCATAGGTCCTGAAGAGGGGAGTCCTTTGGGATAGGTTGGTGAGGATCCTTTTGAGTGCGGAGAAATTTTCTCCGTCTACACTCGCACCGCAGTCGGCGATCCTCTTCGCGAGACCCATTCGTTAACCGGAGAAGGCAAGAGGTTATTTTACTGGTGCCTCGACTCGCCATTACAAAGTATAGGGGAGTATCGGCTGATGTTTTATCCGGTGGCATGCCCAGGCCAGTCCGGCATCGCCCCCCGTTGACGAACTATACTATCCAATTTTGGTCCGCGACAGGCAAGCAGGCTATCTCTAATGACGTCAGAAAAAGTGAAAACTGAGACGGTGAACCGTACTTGCCGACCAGTGTGCCAAGTTAACTGACTGACTTTGTGCATCTCAGATCGAAGTTTTTTTTAGGTTTGTGCGAAGAGACATCCCTCACTTGTTCGAAGAGACATCTCTCTATCCGCTACCTGAGGACGCGCTCGATACCGGTGAGGATGAACCGGTCCCTTGCGATGGTGTGAACTTGTGGGCTGTAGCACCATCGAAGGCGAGCCGGACAAAACATCAGCCAATACTCCCCTATATTTTGTAATGGCGAGTCGAGAAGCCAGTAAAATAGCCTCTTGCCCTTGTCCGGTTAACGAATGGATATCGGGAAGAGGATCGCCGATTGCGGTGCGAGTGTAGAGAGAGAAAATTTCTCCGGGCTCAAAAGGATCCTCACCAAACTATCCCAAAAGACTCCCTCGACAGGACCTATGGGCAAACAACAACAGGTTTTTAACCACCTTGGTTTGAGTGGATCAGCCCGAGTTGGGAGTCGAAAATTTGACCATTCACATGCTACACGAAGCACACTATCATTAAGCCACACCAGAAATTTTAAAAAAAATAATCTACTTATATTATATATTAAATTCTCGAACCTTCTCTTCTCTGCAGTTTCTGTAGAAGTAGAGGGACCTGGCTCATTTTTTTCACCGATCAACTCTCGAAAAATATCCTGAACGTTCTTCCGACTTTCTTCGCTCAATTCATCGACTGGGTTTCTGGAAAAGAGTTGTCTGAGATTTTTTTTCTGTTTGAAAAATAAAAAAATTATCGGTCTTTTGGAAAAGGGCCTCAAAAAAAGCGTTTCTTAATAATAATTTTCTTAATAACCACACATTTTTTTCGAGCGCATAGATTTTTTAAATTTCGATAATTAGAAGAAAAAATTGTAATGACTCATGAAATTCCCCCGGTAAGAATCTGAAAAAGGTTTCCAGGTGCATAGAATTGAAGGTTTTTTCTGGATTTTTGAAGAGCACATACACTTTTTCACCCGCAGTGCGGGTGAGAGAAATACCCTAGCCTCAATTATTGAATAATTGGGAAACGATTGAGTATTTTCTCTCCCGCTCCTCTTATAAGAGCGGTCTTTCTTCAACTTCTTAAGAATGTTATGAGACCTATGTAAACTCTCTATGTTGTCAACTCAGAAAACCTCCTCCATGTTTTAAACAGAAAATCTACTACTTTTACAAAATTAAAGAGTTTTTGTGCATATCAAAGATAAATCTTGTGTGGACTATCTCTATTCTTCTCTCTCTGCGGTTCTCATCTCGTGACAGCGTTCATCGTACAGGTTTTATGACTCGCACCCGGATGTTGCTGGTCGTTATATAAGATCTCGTACTAAGCCAGACTAAGCCTCGTTAGCGTAATCTGTACCTGACCCTAAACAGAAATTTTAACAAAAAAAAATACATGGAATAATTTCGATTGTGAAATTCATAGTTCAATTCAATAGTGTGAGTAGTCATCGTGCGAAATTTCGTGTTACCAAAGGTAATACATTTCATTTCTTTTCTCATTCGTCTCCCTCCGTGCACGGTTGCTCCTCGCACCGTCTCTTCCCTCGTCTGTGAGAGTCCTTTTCCGAGAAGATTTGGCGCTCCGGGATCATAGCGCCATCATGAGCGGCAGAAGAATGAGATGGAGGGACTACTTTGTCAAAGCCGTTAGTCCCTAATTCCTAAGGAAGGCAGAGAACGCTGAGGAGTGGAGTCGTCAAATTTCGCAACAGATCCCATAATCGATGATGTTATATTACCGATGTGGCTTGCTGATTTTGATAAAGCGTTTAAATTGAAAAAATTGAAAAAAGGTAATACATATAATAATGTGTATTTATGCAAAAGTAAAGAACTCTAAAGGAATTCCAGTGAATGGTCGAAGCTGTTAAAAAAAAAGATACATGACAACTTTGGCTCCCTTGGCTTCTTCAGTGGTTCTCTTCTTCTTCGGCTGCTGCAGCAGTTGTTCGTCTGCAGCAACTTCGTCGCATTCGTCTCCAGAAGACACTTCTACGTCTTTCTCCTCACCGTCAGGCAAATAGTCCTCGTCATCCGAAGAGCGGTAATCGTCCTCATTCGACATCTGCCCAACTCGGAACTAGAATAAATAATTTTAAAACGAAGAAAAATTTACCTGGAATTTGAAATGTTGAAGGTAATACAAAGTATGAGCTTTTTCTCACAGTACTTCGAGTACAGTGTGTCAAACTTCGAGTACAGTGTGTCAAACTTTTAACTAACACAAGTTTACATAGAAAATCAAGTTCGATGTAACTACACCGTAACCGAAAACCGTGGTTCGAAAACAATCAAAGTTCAAAGCAATCGGAATTAAGAATTTTTAAGTAATCTTATGAAAATGTATAATATAATCTTGACATTTGACGATTTTAACCAAAAGTTACATCGAACTTGATTTTCTATGTAAACTTGTGTTAGTTAAAAATTTGACACACTGTACTCGAAGTACTGTGAGAAAAAAGCTCATACTTTGTATTACCTTCATAAACGAATCGATTTTGAATTTTCATAGTTTAAAATCTTTTTTTCTTTTTTTCTTATTTTCTTTTACAAAATGCACTTGCAAATTTCTTGCGTAAATAAACTAGAAAAAATAAGTTTTTTTTCTTTTTTTTAGCTTTGCTTTATCAAGATCTGAAATTTAAATCACTAGGTATTCAGTATGTGTAAGCGTTTCTTATTTTACTAAGTAAATGCTATATTTATTCTTCTAAATTTTACTTGCTTTTACCCCCTTCTTTTGTATCTTGGTTTTTGATATTGATATTCTTTATCGCCAAAGGACAACTGGTTCAGGGTCATCGCTAACATGGTTGGAAATGAGAAAATGAAAAAGTAGAAAATCTTCGGAAGAGGAATAAGCAACTGTGGCGTTGCACTGAAGAGTCTTGGTAGACCACTTAGCGTTTCAACCTCATACCGAAGAGATTCACGAAGTCTTGAGTCCCAAGAAGACAGAAGAGAAATCTCGTAATTCAATGAAGTAGAGACGAGTAGAAGTCAGTGTGAAGAGGAAATGATAGACCCGACCATCTCCGGGGTTTGAAAAAGAAAAGAATGAAAAAGAAAAGAATGAAAGTGAAAGCAGTGAAAGCTAGCTAAATATACGTAGTCATAACATTTTCTCTTTCATTTGTTGGTTGTTCCGTGAGTTCTAAAAGTATTGCTCTTATACCATTCAATTCCTTCACTCTAACACCTTTCTCCCGGCCGTTCAGAAATTTGCTCAAACATGGGCAGTAAACAAACAGAGCCTAGTGATTCATTGATTGCTGACTTGCTAACTGAACTATTTTTCATTTGAATACTTCTCTCAGAGTTGTAAAAGACTTTGTAAGAACAAGAGGAAGGGGAGTCTACGTATTTCGCAGAGTTGGCAGCATCTGTGAATCATTTCAAAACAGTGGCGGAAAAGAGGATGATAGAGCTAGAGTAGAGATTGAAAAGAGAGAAGAAAGAGAAAAAGTGGCATATAGAGAGAGAGTGAAATAAGAGAACCCTGGAATAGGAGATTCTTTCATTCGAATGCATCGCTGGTCTTGTCGCTGTCAAATGAAAGGAAAGGATGGAAAGAATCTCTTTTTTTCCGTTGTCTCTGCCCTCTCAGGTCTTCTTCTCATTGGATATCTTCCTCTCTCTGCTCTCTTCATTCACCCGCTCTCTCGTCCCTGTCTCGCTCCACTACATCATCTCGCATTATACTATGATCTCTTATCTGCTTCCTTCCTCGCTTTCTTCTCTTTCGGCAGGCGGCTTCTGCGGTTAAACTTGTGTGTGTGTCTTCTCTGCTTCGTGTAGGAGCCGCACTCTCCCCATGGGTCCCCTTCCTCTTTCCATGCCTTGGATAACCACTAATTCACTTTTTGTACTATTGCAACACCAGAAGCACCTTGGCCTCAACTTTAGTTTTCATGCAATATAAGAAGTCCTGGATCGTTGTGTAATCTTGAGAGAATTTCCGAATCTTAAAACAACTTTTATACTTGCTGTGATTAATTGTGACATCTTCAGAAACTTGTTATGAAGATGTTACATACTACCTCATATCAAATTTATTTATTGCAAGTCGTACATCGAAAATGTTTTTTCTCTAGCTTGCTCTTTTTCTCTTTCTATCTCTCTCACTATCTCTCTTGCTCTATGTCTCTCTCCTTGTCACCTTTCTTCTATTTCTGATATCGCAAACCTACCAACAGTCATTCACTCATTCGGGGCTGTTTCCATGCATAAGCCTCCTCGGAATGATTATGTGAGGGGCTCTGTTCCTCAAGGAACGAAGTAGATTGTCTTGTTTGTGCTCGAAAAGGGCCGCCATATAGCGAGTGCGGAAGAAAGGTCTTAAGCACAGCTTTGCATTCGTCCTTTCATTCGTTTTCTTCTCCAATTTTCCGTCTTCTTCTTTTCTCGGTAAATTTTCTTCTCTTTTCATTTTCTCGGTAAATTTCTCTTACCTTTCTCTCTCGCTGTCTTTTTCGCACGATCTCTGGCTCTCTTTTTTATGTTTTGTCTCGACTCTCGAAGAGTTCTTTGCAACTCTTCCACTACACTTCAGAGCTCTTGCATTAATCAATATGTTTTTTATATTGAGAATTAATTCGCATAAAAAAGATTTTTTGATCATTTTTTTAGACAAAAATTTCGTGAATAAAAGAGACGTAATTGGATTCATGAGGGGAATGAATGTCATTTGTGTAAGCTTCTTTCTCTGATAGGCTTTCGGTGCCTGTAATCGTATCAAATGCTTTCATGCACATGTCACTCTTATCAATATTGATGTGTCTCCGGCATGTTATCAAGTAATTGTACAACGTTAGAGGTCCGTTCAACTGAGTTCAGCTACAGGTAGTCAAGTGTACAGAGTGGATCACAAAAAGCATATAAAAGCATGCTTATCAGCTGCAAATCCACAATAACCAATCTTAAGTCACATTTACAGGGTGAAAATGTTTTTTTTAAAACTAGCGCTCTTCGAACGCAGACGTTATTTAGGTATAAGGAGATAGGAAGGTGAGAGATTGGGCAATACATGAGAGACTTTCCAGACTGTAAAGACTCGCTCATCATTATTCTAGACCGTTTCCCACTCGAAGAGCGGCTTTTTCTTGGAAATTTTTTTAAAAACTATGTACTCCGCCGTCAGGTGTCGGTGAATAAACTATAACCCTTGACATTATCAAGTTGAGATGTTCTAGTCGCTGTCTTAAGTAGAAAGGCGAGAAAAGTAAAGATAAGGAGAAACACATGTTCCTATTTTAATTGTCTCTCACTTGGATACTTACTGATTGGTTTGCGGTGTTCTTCTTCAGTTCTGCCCCAGCTTCTTTGAATATTACACCTTCCGCTCTTTTTTCCGCTTTTTCAGAAGTTGGTGGGTTCATAGGAAGACGATACTGATGCAGGGGTTAAATAGTCATGTCAGCCCTTCTGTCGGCCGGCCTCTTTTTTCCAATTCATAAGGGGGGACCCTTATGTGGAAATTTTTTCTGCTTCCGATGGGTGTCTTTACCTTAATCTTGCTATCTCTGTACTGAGGTTGATATCTCTAGTAAGTGTTTAGGAATTGTTTTAAGGGTTGAACAATAATTCACATGGTCTACTGGCGTGCCTCGGTCTCGATCTTCGGTGGTTGTCTGTTCAATAATATTGAAGGTATATTTGAACAAGAAGCGCTTCCCCTATCACTCGACTCTTATTATTCTAGGCCAACCGCTCGGATGAGCGGGAGAACTAGAAGAGCAATATGTTCTCAATTTTTGGACAACTTCGCAAGACCTATGTTTAAAAACCTAGCCCTTATATAATTTTTGTTTTACTATTGCTGAAAATAATGCCTCTTGTTCCATGCGAGCTTCTGTTCTTGAGAATTCTTGCGTTACCATGTTTTACGCGGGCAGCTGCACCTCTACGAAACACTTGGAATTGATTTCAGAAGAGCAGAGAAGAACGAAGCATGGGTAAGGACGAGGAAGAGTCCAAACAGCAGATTGCATCCGTCACTCATTTGGATGGCACTCTGCAAGAATACAAGCTTTCGGTTAGTCACGCTCGTTGAGTTCGAGGTAATGGGGCCACAGAAGATTGTTCTTTATAAAAATGGTTGGGGGTTCTGTTCACGGTTTTACATATAAAGAACTTCTGCAGAACATATACATCCATCTGTTAATAACTGTAAATAGATTAAAGTTGAGTTTGCGAGATGAAGTAGGCTGAATTGGTAATTATGAAGTGTTGGTTTTTACGTCTAAAGACGGTTCATGGTCCCCCCTTAGTCCTCATTGAAAAACTAGAACACCTACAACTGAATTTATGATGAGTATGAAGTCAATCTCGGGATCAAATCAAGTGAGGTTGAGAGGCCTGCCGAACCAAGTTAGGAATGAGTTGTAGAGCCTCTATTGGAAAGCATTTCAGCGATCGGCAGAAGGAGAAGAGCTGTTCGCGAAAGTGACGGAGAGTGTGAGCATCGAGGAAAAGGATTACTTCTCCCTTTGCTTCTTCGACAAAGAACGACAAAGAGTTCGCATCTTTCATCATGACACCTTCTCTTGTTGAAAACATGAAGAAAAACTCATTCGAGTAGGGCCTCGCATAATAAGAAGCGAGCGAGAGGTGAAGCACACATAACAGAAAGTAATGAGATTCTGGAACACTGAAGACTAGCTAACTCATTATTGTTGTTGTTGTTGTTGCCGGCAAACATCCCGCATCGAAGACTTGGTTATGAACACTCTTTAATGAGAGAAGTTCTCGTGTTCTTGGGACAAGATGCGTCCGGAGAAGAATTTTGATGTCCTTTGCAGTCCTGAGACTGTCATGCTGCACCTTGTGAAGGCGGACATCGTTGTAGCAACCTGTTCATGCTATAGGCCTAGTGAGTGGGTGGTCAAGCCGGCCTAGCATTGTTTTTGGTGGGAAAAGAGACGTCTCGCCTGTCGTATATCTCATTATTCTAGGCCAGCCGCTCGATTGAGCGGTCGTTTTGCTAATTTGACGGCTGTAGGTGCCCCTTTGTTTCTGGTACGCTGATTTAGAACAATGGCTATTGTATATGCTCTTCTCATTTATAGTTCTTTGACGAAAAATATGTATTTTTAACTCGGTTTTTTAAAACAAATAATCTGTCGTTCACTTTTCACGATGAGTTGGACTTTGATGAGAATGATGAAGTATGTCATCAAACCCTGTTTCAAATTCTCACTTCTTCATCAAGTAGTAGACAATTTTACGGGCTTTTGAGAACAAAAATGAAAACTTCACTTTTCTAGAGGGTAAACATACGTCTTTCTACTTTTGATCACCGTTAGAGCCTTGTTCTCCGCCTGCTGAAGTACTTGAAATGACTCAGAGTTCGTAAAATTTCATCAAGAGAGCCGGTTTTTAAGAGCGAGAGACACAGGGCTAGAGAGGCATAGGAAAAAAGAAAGACAGACAGTGAAAGAAATATAAAGTTTCAAAAAAGGTAATTAAACCCTAGCTGTTGCTCGATTCCGCTACTTTTTTCTCTTGGTACGCTAGATCATTCGAAGACGGAGGGGGGGAAGGGGCATTACAGGGATAATGGAGGGAAATGAATTGAGCGAGAAGGAAAAAAAGAGCGACTTAACACGGATGGCTGACTTTCCAGGGGTTTACAGTCACACCTATCACAGTCTCTCTTCTCACTTTTTCAGTAGTTTTGTTACATTTTTCAACCTCTACTTCCTCTATGAAGTCATACGATTAACGCTCCAAAAGTCTTCCCACGCTAACTTTCTTTTCTCGCTACGGTTACTCCCTCACTACGAGATTTGCGTATATTTGTCAGCCTCTAGAGTTTCTTCCCCTCTGTCTCACTCACTCTCTTATTTATCGCTTTCTCTCTGTCTCACCTCCTATCTATCAAACATTCTCTCTCTCTCTCTCTCTCTCTCTCTCTCTCTCTCTCTCTCTCTCTCTCTCTCTCTCTCTCTCTCTATCTGTTCTCACCTCTTATCTCACACACTCTTTCTCTATTTCTCTGTCAACAGTGTCTTATATATTTCTACCTCACAGTCCCACATTATAGGTCCTCTTCTTCGCTCACTTTTTCAAATAGACTATTCGAAATAAGTTCTTTTAGTAATAGCGGGAAAAGGCTGAAAGGGGTTAATTTGAATCATTCCGTGATGATAACCTCATTGTGGGTTTAGAGAGAGAGAGTGAGAGAGAGAGAGAGTGAGAGAGAGAGTACTTCCTTTCTCCTTAAAAGTGTGGTCAGCGAAAATGTAGCTCGTTCCTAATTCAACTTGTTTTCCTCAAAATTATCTTCCATCGGCACCTTTCAAACTATGAAAAGAAATCACAGAGCAAGATACGAGAAGCAAAATTGAAACTTTGAACTACAGTAAAACGAAAAATAGTTCAACAACTTTGAAAAAAAGTGTCATGTTTTTTGTGTGTTATAAGTTATAAGAAAAAAAAAGTTTCAACTGGATATATTGTATATGCAATATATAGAAAATGAAAAACAAATACAATTCCTATGTGTTGTGAAACAGAAAAGTACTTTTCAATCAAGATTTGTTATATAAAGCTTATCATTTAATGAAACACCACAAATTGAGTGATGTAATTTGGAAAATCTGAGAATTGAAATAGATAATCTTCGCATAGTTTGACAAAGTTCTTCTGATCGTAGAATTGGGTACCCTACATTTAAAAAGTGAAACTACGATTTAAAAGAGTTGTCCATTGTAGCACTGGCTCTACAACGACAAGAAGATCACACGACAATTGAAAGGTCACTTCTATAGTTTCAAGTAATGAATTAATACCATGTAAAAAATTAATTTTTTCATTTGATTACGCCTAGTTTGGTTTGGTAGTTTTGTTTTCGTTTCTTTGAAATATTTTTGTGAGGAGCATCCCTTAATCGATATTATCAACATAGAGGTTGTTTTATTACAAAAAAAAGTATATGAAAAAAGCATATATAGTCCAGAATTTTAATCATTATTTCAGAATTCGAAACGGAAGAAAAATAAAGAGTTGAAGCAAGTAACGATTGATACAAAACGAGACATTAATACTTACGATGGCAATATTGTTATCATTAATGATAATGTGCGTCAGGCCCATAGCCAGCTGACAAAAAAAATCACTGCCAGCTGACGAAAAAATTTTCGAGGGCGACCTACCTACCGACCCTCTCACTCAGAATGAATGTATCACAGTTTTCACAATAGAGCGTTTCATTTGCCATAACTCAGCCTCAACCGGTTTCGTAGAGTTAAAATTGAAACTTTTAGCCTACTTAAGCGATCGACCTATTGAATAATCAAGACATATTTTACCTATGGTCAGGTCTGCCGTGGAACTTCTCCTTCCAAGTAAAGTTCTACCCGACCTCGCCGACGACCATCGCGGATGACCACACCAGACACAATCTTTTTCTACAGCTACGTCATGATATTCAGAGTGAAAGGTGAGGCCAGTTGAAAAACACAGGCGATCAGGGGTTAAATAGTGACCGGAATAGTGACCGGATCGATTTCAATGGCGAGTCGAGGCGCCAGTAAAATAACCTCTTGCCCTTCTCCGGTTAACGAATGGGTCTCGCCAAGAGGATTGCCGACTGCGGTGCGAGTGTAGACGGAGAAAATCTCTCCGGACTCAGAAGGGTCCTCACCACCAACCTATCCCAAAAGGACTCCCCTCGACAGGACCTATGGGCAAGACAACAACAACAACAACCGGATCGATCCCGTCGGCGGATACATGTACACACTATCGACAAAAAACTCCCTCTCTTTTCTTACCCTTTTCCTTCATCCCCTCTTCTTTTTTCTTCCAAACTTTGAGCGGCGGATACATGTAAAGCCAAATTGGGCGGCTCCATTTAACCCCTGCGGGCAATAGATTTCTCCGAATCGCAAGTTGGAGTTTGTTAGTTATTATCAGGGCGTTTCTTACCACCCGCAGAACTTCTGTCGAGCGCATAGATTTTAGAAATTTCCAAAAGTTCGAAGTATTTTTCGCAATAAGTCATCAAATTCCCTGAGGTAAGAATCGAAAAAATTCCGAGCGCATAGATCTGAAGGGTTTCCTGTGGTTTTACAGAGCGCATAGATTTTTTCCTTCCGCAGTGCGGGTAAGAGAAACACCCTGGTTATTATACAGCGGAGGTGAGGAAATGCTCTAAAAACGCTTTTATCTATAAGAATTAGTTAAAGATGAATGATTCAAAGAAATGGAGCATTGACTAGAAAAGGTTTGATGAATTTAGCAGAGAAATCTCAGAAATAGGCGGAAGAAAATGGCGAAGAATCGCTCTAAGAGAATAAGAGATGAGGAGATAAAGAAAAGACCGCTCCAACTTTGGAGGCGGACTTGCGATACTAGTCAAAGAGAATATTCGCTATGCTAACGTGACCTCCCCAACAACGGACCAGACAGCCGAAACACTCAGCGTGGACGTGCCAACCGACCAAGGAACCAAAAGAATCTGCAACATTTACATCCCACCTCGATCGTCCTGCCCCAACACATACGCGCCGAACTTCAACCGACTCCTAACACAGAAGAAACCATTCATTGTCGGTGGAGACTTCAACGCACACAATAAAGTTCGGAGTGAAGGTACGGAGGATAGCAGAGGAGATGAACTATGCGACTTCATTGACGACAGCGATCTTGTATGTCTCAACAACTCAAAGATGCCCACAAGACAAAAAGCATCACCAGACATCACTCTCGCCTCGAACGACATAGCCATCGACTGCAACTGGTCAACAATCAACAGAATGAACTCTGACCACCTCCCATGCCTGATTGACGTCGAAACACAGCCATCCAACATCTCAAACGCACGTTGTTATACAAATTACAACAAAGCGAATTGGGAAGGCTTCGAAAGGGACATCAACAAGATTCTCATGGATTTCCCATTCGCCGGCAACTCAGTTCAGATGCACAAATTCCTGACCACCACCTTGACCAAAGCGGCTAAGAACAACATTCCCCGTGGAAAGGTGCCAAAATACACGCCTCACTTGAGCGAAGGTGTGAAGAAGCTGATTACAGAACGGGACCAAATGAGGAGGGACAATCCTACGGACCCCTCACTCCCCTCAATAATGGCCGAAATCTCCTTCCGCATCAACCTCGAAAAGAGGAAGGCTTGGGAAAAGTACATATCTGAAATTAGCCACAACGAACCGGGCAACAAACTCTGGAAAACGATGAAGGCTATCGACGGCAAATCAATAAAACCGACGCACTTGACCATCCTCCACGACGGGAAAAGTCTATGCCCAACATCTGCCTCAAACGCTTTTGCCAGAAAATTAGCTAAACAAGCCCCTAAAGAGGTCGACAAATCAGCAAGAAGCACAACACGACTAATTAAAGGCCTCAAACGGACAGACGCTCCCCAAATTTCCCTGGCACAGATCGAAGAAGCAATCAAGAAAACCAAAGGTTCCAAATGCCCAGACAGTGAAGGCATCTGCCCTCTACTACTCAAAATGGCAGGTGAAAACCTCAGAAAATGCCTCTGCATCCTCTTCAATAACACGCTGCAAACAGGTATTATCCCGTCCAGATGGAAAGATGCAAGAGTGATAATGTTACCTAAACCAGGAAAGGACTCCAGCAACCTGAACGGCTATAGACCAATATCAATACTATCACCTATAGCCAAAACATTCGAACGGGTCTTATTACCATTCCTGGCGGAAGGCTTTCAAATCGCTGACTGGCAACATGGATTCCGCAAAGAGCACTCGACTACTACCGCACTCCTGGAAATAACCGGGAAAATAACAAACGGCTTCAATCGGAAACCACCCCCGGACCGCACTCTCATGGTCGCCCTTGACCTCACTGCAGCATATGACTTAGTGAACATATCCCTTCTCTGCAAGAAACTCACTGAAACGAATAAGCCAAGAGCCATCGTCCGATGGATGTCCAGCTACCTAAGAGGCCGTACAATCAAGGTAGATTTCCAAGGAAAAAGCAGTCGACGTCTCACATGCAGATCTGGTGTTCCACAAGGAGCAGTGCTCAGCCCCCTCTTATTCAATCTCTACATAAACAACCTCCCGCAACCCACAGGAAACACGCAGATGACAGCCTACGCCGACGACATGTCAATTCTCTCCTCAAGCCCCTGTATTGAAACCTGTGAAGATCAGATCAACCACTTCCTACCGAAACTCGTAGAAGAATTGGAACAACGTAAAATGATCATATCCAAGGAAAAGACTACGGTCACTCTTTTCACAACCCATACAGGCGAATGTAAAAAAAGAACCCAAGGTAGAAATCCACGGAACCCTTTTGCCGACAACTAAAACACCCAAAATACTCGGTGTCGTCTTATACCAACTCGGCACCTTCCGACAACATGCAGAATACCTTAAACAGAGAACGGCCAAAGGACTGAATATACTACGTGCCCTCGGAGGAAGAACATGGGGCCAACAGAAAAACACCCTTCTTGCAACCTACAAAACAATGACCAGATCCGTTCTCAACTACGCCGCACCAATTTACTCCCCTCAATTGGCCGAGACGAACTGGAAAAAACTACAGGCAAACCAAAATAGAGCAATTCGGATAGCAACAGGAAACCTAGCAATGGCCGGCACAGAGCACTTAGCTCTAGAAAGCGAAATGTTACCCATAAAGGAGCACAACACGATGCTTACCAAGCAATTCGTTGCAAGAGCAAGACTCCTCCCAAACCACCCCTCCCATCGTCGATGCATGGAACCCAAACCTACCTAGACTATTCGTAAACATGCCAAGGACTTAAAAATTATGCTAGTAGACAGTGATCAGAAAGCCGCACTTAAAGGAATACATACTGAAACTGTTAGAAATTTCATTAGATCTTGCTCCCCTAACCCAGTTCTAGGTAAGAAACCTCCCAGAATCCATAAATCAACGAATCAACTTCCCAGGGAACATCAAATAACATTATCGCAACTACGTAGTGGCTATGCAAGTTCCCTTAACAGCTACCTACACAGAATAGGAGCTGCCCTATCACCTCTTTGCCAAAATGTTTAGAAGAGCCACATACAACTAGTCATTTATTCTCGTGTCGCTGTGACCACACACTTTTAAGAAGTATAGATTTGTGGAATAGCCCGACGTCTGTTGTTAAGTTCTTATACCAGTGATTCCTTTCTCTCTCCAAAAAAAAAGGGGGAAAAAAAGGGGAAAAAAAATAAAAAATAATAAATAAAAAATATAAAAAAATAAAAAATAAATAATAAATAAACCCCGAGAGAGAAAGAGAAATAATGTGATTAGATAAATGATGTAAGTAAGGTTATTGTTTTCTGAGCCATGTCAAAGAAGACCTCGTCTACCCAGCCGGAGACCTACGGCGGGCAATCTACAACAACAACATGAGGAGATAAAAGGAATATATAAGCAGGGGTTGAATAGTGACCGGATCGGTCCCGTCGGCGGATACATGTACACACACTATTGACAGGGGTTAAATAGTGACCGGATCGGTCCCGTCGGCGGAAACATGTACACACACTATTGACAAAAAACTCCCTTTCTTTTCTTACCCTTTTCCTTCATCCCCTCTTCTTTTTTCCTCCAAACTTTGAGCGGCGGATACATGTAAACCCAAATTAGGCGGCTGCATTTTACCCCTGTATACAGTGCTGGACATAATGATAAGACACCCCTGATTTTTGATGATATCAGCCGAACGGTAAAGGTAAATGGAAAATTATAATTATCATATTTTTTTTCGCCTTTGAAAACCATAGTAGCCGTAGTTAAAAAAAAACAAAATTTCTTAGTTCTCGAGAAAAACATTTTTTTAAGGATTTTGACCTGGACATAATGATAAGACACACTTAAGACACTTGGGCTAAACTCGGCTGATATAGGTTGCTTTGATCATTTAAAGTATTGATAAACGTGTAATTTCTGCGTTATATAGAAGCATGCCAAATCGGATTTCTGACATTCTTTTGAAGAAAGGTTGTGCTATCAATTATTGAATCGTTTTTGTTGACAAGAAATATCAAATAAAGATTTATTGATAAAAAGCTGTTGAGTGTCTTATCATTATGTCCAGGTCAAAATCCTTTAAAAAATGTTTTTCTCGAGAACTAAGAAATTTTGTTTTTTTAAACTACGGCTACTATGGTTTTCGAAGGCGAAAAAAATATGATAATCATAAATTTCCATTTACCTTTACCGTTCGGCTGATATCATCAAAAATCAGGGGTGTCTTATCATTATGTCCAGCACTGTATAAGCTACCTCTCCTGCCTTGACGCGACGACATTATAGGATAGAATATATAAAAGATTTTTTTAAAAAACTGAATTAGAGAAAACTCTTCCCAACGGACTTTTTGAATTCATATGAATCATATAAATGATAATTTGACAATTTTTTTCGTTTGGAACAGATAATTTAAGATTGAACTGTACTACTCCGACTAAAGTGGAACTGGCCTCCTACTTGGCTCAGGCAGACGTGGGCGATGCCGCAGCGACAGCAGAATATGAAAAGTGAGTGGAGACTGTTCTGCTTCAGATATATATGTCGTTTCTCAGGGGTTGAGACTTTCTGATTGCAGTTTCAGCAAAGGAGTTTTGGTAAGAAAACAATATGCTTCGAAAATATACTCAGTAAGAATGTGGAAGGTGCATACTTTTACTACCAGATAAAAAAAATCATTCAAGGTGATAAGTAAATAGCTCCTACAATACTATCAACAACTCCTGTCAATTCTCCACCCCCTTCCCACTCCCATCTTTTTCTGTGCCTCACCACGTCGAAAGCAATCATAAAACAATAACTAGTGAGTGAGTATCAAATATGCATAAGATTTACTGCTGCCTACTTGAAAATAGAGTCGAATTTTTACCGTAACCAAGTTTACCTTTGCAGATTTTTGCGAGAATTGGGCACATCTTAAGGATTCAAAGACGAAGACATTGCGAACGTGCGACAAACTCATCTGCAGCATAAAGGAATGACGACAGCAGAAGCAGAGATGAAGTACCTCGAGGTCTGCAAGCAGCTTTCCGGATACGGTGTCTTCAATTTCTCAGCAAAGGATGCGAAAGATGTTCAAGTATCGATTGGAATCTCTGCTCATGGAATCAATATATACCGTGAACAAATAAGACTGCATCGATTCACATGGCAAAACATCATCAAAATATTCTACCGCAAGCACTCTTTCGGAATACGCGTCAAGGCAGGAGAGGTAGCTTATAATCATTACTATGAATAATTAAAAATTATGTGTATATATATATATATATATAAATATATATATATATATATATATATATATATATATATATATATATATATATATATATATATATATATATATATATATATATATATATATATATATATATATATATATATTCCTTGCTTTCAATCCGGCCTCGCGGCAGTGTACGCGTTCCCCTGAAATGAATTTCCACCAGTGTATCGTGATAGCACCAGTGATAGCATTTGACTGCTTCCTGAGTAATTTCCAATGAGTATAGCTACTATTTGCTCTCTTATTGTTATTGGTATTTGATGTAATGCTCTAGAGAATCCTAATCTTTTTGGGCGTAATAGAGAAAAAAATGTCGTTAAAGATGATTTGAAATAGATAGTTCTAGCTAAATGATTCTTTCATTCATTCATTCATTTCTTATTTCCATGTACATATGTTTAACGTGGAATCGAAATATAAAAACAATCTAACATGGATTTTTATATATGATAAAAAAAAATGAGAAATGAAAAACGAAGGTGAGGTAATACAGTGGCAGTGTATTGAAGCGTTTTGTCAGAAACAATAGGGCTAGGTAAAATAGTATTTTTAGTATGACCTCCGACATTTTTAGTATGACCTCCCTACCTCCGACGTTGGCGGTCCTATGTGAGCGCCTCTTAAACCGTGTGCAATGGATAATACAACGCCAAATGAAGCAGTCCAATACCTTCCTTGCCCTCACCTCACCCCTGCCACGATAAAGAAATGAAATGTATGATGTAAAAGAATTTTTCAATTCATTAAAATTTCAGATAGAAAAGAAAGAGACGACTCTCACATTCAATTTGCCCTCTTACGAAGCAGCTAAACGGGTTTGGAAGTGTGGCGTAGAGCATCACACCTTCTTCAGGTTAACGCTTTCACTGATCCGCTTGAATAAATCGCGTTGCCTGGCTTGTTAACTCTCTCTATCTCTCACTCTCTCTTTCTCTCTCCTCATATCTCACTATAGATCTCACATGCATGTAAGAAATTCACTGTTCTTCGGACGATGATCCAGAACAAAGAGGTGAAAGACATGGAAGAATGTGAGGTACAGTAGTATAAGAGCTCAATACCGATGACTCGCTCGCTTCTCTGTACTATCTATCGGTCGCCCGGTCGCACTAATAAAAGTGCACGCCGGCTCTCTTTTTTCTTTCCTTCTCTCTCTCTTAACTGCATAGCTCACCAAACTTGTTGAATTTCTCCCGGTCGTCCGCCCGTTCCCCAGAAATTTTTTTATAGTGAAGAATTTATAACATAAAATGATCTTTTCAAAAAGTTAAACGTTCTTAAGTGAATAAAATTTCGAATATTAAACTTCGATCCGTGCTACGCGAAACAAAAGATCAATTGAACACGGAAAACAGACCAAAATTTTTGTCAATTCCCACCTACGCTTTCTAATCGCCAGGGTCGCCCGGTCACCCGCCCATAAAACAACTTTTCAACACATCCTGGTGAGCTATGCTTAACTGCTGGAATGATGACTTTGTGTTTGAGGTTGATCCAACCGGACAAGAAGTCGAAGGGGGGAAGTCTTCTGCGCTTTGGTGGCTCCAAGTTCCGTTATGAGGGACGCACTCAATTCCAAACAAAGATGGCGTCTCAAATGTTCGATCAGCCCGGGCGAAATGTACACTCGCCTCAGAGCGCCAGAAATGTTCCCCTTGAGAATGGTCAGTAAGGCAGCTAATGAAAAGTTATCAACTTGAAGAGTAATTTGTCAAAAAATAGTCTGATCAGAAAGTCTAAAATAGTCGTTTCAGAAAATCGAAATGTTTTCATTTACTCCATTGATATGGAAAAAAAAACTAGTTCAGTTAATGAAGAGCAGTATTTCAAGTTGATACAGAACGAAGATTATCTCATGAAAATAATCTGGTCATGAAAATGATAATTCAAAAAAATTTCAGTTGCGAAAACAGCAGTGCGAACGCATTCTTCGGTAGATGCGCATAACAAAAATGGAATGAGCTCTCCAGAGGTTAGACTCTTCTCTTGGTCCAAGTTTTTTTTTTCGAACTTTGAAGCAGCTATATATCGGTTTATATTAGAATTAGACTTTTTCTTCTTTTTTCAAAATTTCCACCTTGAAAGCAACTCTATACATCGGTTTTGAAGGAAAAGAACTTCTGAAAAAGAGCAGAAAGAAACCATGGTTTAAGACAAAACAATTTTGACTGGAGAAGAAAAAACTTTGCCTTAAGAAAAAAACATTTGAATAAAAGAAAGAAACCAATTTTTTTCAAAGAGCAACTGAAGAAAGTTTTTTTTTTCAGCTTCATCGCTCACCCGAGCAGACATACACAATCATGGATGGTAACGGAGAGAAGCGGAGGCACCACCCCGAGCAGGTGGGCGCTTCTTCTACTTCGTCTTCCTACTTCGTGTATTCTCATAAGTGCTTGGACCCGCTTGATGGAGGAGCTGCTGCTTCGCAATCGCTTACCGCTTCTGGGCCATATGTGCATGTCGATTCACCCAAAGCAGCCGCCTACTATCCGAACTATTCTATCTCGGACTGCACAAGTCCCTTAGATGGCTCCGAGCAAAAATTCTTCTCTGGGCAACAGACGCACCGTCAAGCGGCTGAGTCTCGCACGACAAACAGCGGCTCTCTAAGTTATGGGCAAACTCGCAGTAAACAGTTCGGAACTGCGGTTCCTGTAGACTCCAGTGCCATCCGCTCCCTCTGTTTGCATTCTCCTGTCGACCCACCCATGGACTCCGTGAAAGATCTTGAGAAGGGAGAAGACCTACCTTCAATCCCTTTTAATCTCAATGGATGTGCAGAAGACGAACGACCTCTGGCTTCGTTAGGACGTGCGAGGGTGGTTGCTAATGGCAATGTGGCGGAAACGAGACCAATACAAGAATTGTCTGAATATCCTATACGATACTTCGTCGATGTCTCGCATTCGGGAAGCTCGTTTGTCGGTAGAATAGAAAGAGAGATTCACAGTGGCGAAGAGGACGAAGTTTATGCGGAAAATGTGAATCGCGTGCAGTATGATTTCTTCTCGTCGTCCCGCAAAAGCTCCGTCTATCGACTGGAGAGAGATTTTGAACATATCTCTACACATATCCTGCAATGCTGTCAGAAATACTACGAATCGGAGCCTGACGATGCACATATCGAAGAGGAACTTGGAACATCCAAATCACGATTTGCATGGCTGACAAGAATACGACAACTCGCGAATAGAAATGGCAACCTTGAACAACAAGAGCGGAAAGAAGGCTTCGGAGAGGAAAAAAGTACGGGTGAAACAGAAAGGACTCAAACGAAGAGTTCTTCCGGTAAAGAAGCAGCAGCTCACAGCAGGCGAAATATTGAATCTAAGAAAGACTTGACGAAACAAAAAAGCGAAAATCGCAAAAAAGTTCGAGTTGAACCTGAAAAATACGGAATTGCTTCTACGTCTTACAGTGGACCAGTGGATCAGACAGTCTACCTGGACGAACTTGAGACTATTCCGCTTCAGGATTACGCCAATATCTCGAATGGGCAAGGCGGGAGAGATGTCATCCATGATAACGAAGCAAACCTACAAGCAGCAAAATTAGTTCAGACAGAGCGTAAGGAAATGAAAACTGGTAACGAAGTTGAAAAGCAAAAAGATGCCGTCATCTACATCACCAAAGTTCAGAAGGAGAATGAACCAGAGCAGGAAAATGCTAGTAGCGCTCCGAGCAAACGGGATGCTTCCAAGCCCTTATTCGGTTGGCTGAAATCTTCGGGTCGTAGAGCAGGCGTTCATGAAGAACCTTCTGCTTCTGATGGCTACTATGAGTCGGCTTTGCTAAAGTATGATGGTCCACTAGATAGCATTGACCGAGGGAATGATCTTGAAAGCTTACCCTTGAATATCAGTGTTAACCTACCAACTGCTGATGCGAAGGAAGGGGACGCAGAGAAAGAAGCTACTCCATCCGGTCCTTCAAGCCCAAGACGTGCGAACTTGTTCTACATCCGCAGACTTCGTCATGACGGCCAAGAAGACGTTGTTGAGAAGCAGAATATCCAATGTCGAGCGTATGACTTCTCTGTCGAGCCATTTGATGGTCACATCGAAGTTACTCCTCGTGAAGATGATCTCGAAATCTTGCCTCTATCTGAACACGCTGCCGCCTACCATTCGGGTCAGAGCTGGAACAAGGAGGAACGTTCGAGAAAAGCACAAAAGCCAAAAAGAAGTGAAGAACAGAAAGAGAAAACCGTTTTCATCACCAACTTACCTACAGAAACGAATCAAGAGGAGACTGAGAATGTCACCCCAGTCGGACGGAATGTCACCCCAGTCGGACGCCGAGGGCTGAACCTGCACTTGCCTCGTATTGATTGGCGTTTTGGTCGCAAATCTCAACAAAGTGAGACACGTGCAGACGATGTCAAAATGGAAGACCAAAGTCATGAGGCATCAAAAGCAAGTAGTCCTGACCGATTCAAACTTCTTTTCATTCGCCGGCTTCGCCATCAAGGCGATGATGAAGTTGTGGAGAAGGAGAACGTGAAACTGGAGAATTACGCCATCTCAACAGACCCGTTCGATGGTCCCCTTGAGGAAACCCCTCGAGAACCAGACTTGGAAATTCTACCTCTCTTGGAGCATTCTAGTGTATATCATGATGGATCTAGCGAGAAATCTTCGAAGGCTAAGAAAACTAAGAAGTCCATCGAGTCTAAAGTAGAGAATGAGTATGGTAAAGAAGTCGAGGGGATCAATAAAGATGCCGTTATCTACATCACCAAAGTTCAGAAAGAGAATGAACCAGAGCAGGAAAATGCTAGTAGCGCTCCGAGCAAACGGGATGCTTCCAAGCCCTTATTCGGTTGGCTGAGATCTTCGGGATGTAGAGCAGACGTTCATGAAAAACCTTCTGCTTCTGATGGCTACTATGAGTCGGCTTTGCTAAAGTATGATGGTCCACTAGATAACATTGACCGAGGGAATGATCTTGAAAGCTTACCCTTGAATATCAGTGTTAACCTACCAACTGCTGATGCGAAGGAAGGGGACGCAGAGAAAGAAGCTACTCCATCCGGT
The DNA here is from genome assembly GCA_964056735.1 of Allodiplogaster pararmata. Lineage (NCBI taxonomy): Eukaryota > Metazoa > Nematoda > Chromadorea > Rhabditida > Diplogasteridae > Allodiplogaster > Allodiplogaster pararmata. Next base: position 8,370,933 of record OZ057407.1, read on the forward strand.
CCTTCAAGCCCAAGACGTGCGAACTTGTTCTACATCCGCAGACTTCGTCATGACGGCCAAGAAGACGTTGTTGAGAAGCAGAATATCCAATGTCGAGCGTATGACTTCTCTGTCGAGCCATTTGATGGTCACATCGAAGTTACTCCTCGTGAAGATGATCTCGAAATCTTGCCTCTATCTGAACACGCTGTCGCCTACCATTCGGGTCAGAGCTGGAACAAGGAGGAACGTTCGAGAAAAGCACAAAAGCCAAAAAGAAGTGAAGAACAGAAAGAGAAAACCGTTTTCATCACCAAGTTACCTACAGAAACGAATCAAGAGGAGACTGAGAATGTCACCCCAGTCGGACGCCGAGGGCTGAACCTGCACTTGCCTCGTATTGATTGGCGTTTTGGTCGCAAATCTCAACAAAGTGAAACACCTGCAGACGATGTCAAAATGGAAGACCAAAGTCATGAGGCATCAAAAGCAAGTAGTCCTGACCGATTCAAACTTCTTTTCATTCGCCGGCTTCGCCATCAAGGCGATGATGAAGTTGTGGAGAAAGAGAACGTGAAACTGGCGAATTACGCCATCTCAACAGATCCGTTCGATGGTCCCCTTGAGGAAACCCCTCGAGAACCAGACTTGGAAATTCTACCTCTCTTGGAGCATTCTAGTGTATATCATGATGGATCTAGCGAGAAATCTTCGAAGGCTAAGAAAACTAAGAAGTCCATCAAGTCTAAACTAGAGAATGAGTATGGTAAAGAAGTCGAGGGGATCAAGAAAGATGCCGTTATCTACATCACCAAAGTTCAGAAGGAGAATGAACCAGAGCAGGAAAATGCTAGTAGTGCTCCGAGCAAACGGGATGCTTCCAAGCCCTTATTCGGTTGGCTGAAATCTTCGGGTCGTAGAGCAGGCGTTCCTGAAGAACCTTCTGCTTCTGATGGCTACTATGAGTCGGCTTTGCTAAAGTATGATGGTCCACTAGATAGCATTGACCGAGGGAATGATCTTGAAAGCTTACCCTTGAATATCAGTGTTAACCTACCAACTGCTGATGCGAAGGAAGGGGACGCAGAGAAAGAAGCTACTCCATCCGGTCCTTCAAGCCCAAGACGTGCGAACTTGTTCTACATCCGCAGACTTCGTCATGACGGCCAAGAAGACGTTGTTGAGAAGCAGAATATCCAATGTCGAGCGTATGACTTCTCTGTCGAGCCATTTGATGGTCACATCGAAGTTACTCCTCGTGAAGATGATCTCGAAATCTTGCCTCTATCTGAACACGCTGCCGCCTACCATTCGGGTCAGAGCTGGAACAAGGAGGAACGTTCGAGAAAAGCACAAAAGTCAAAAAGAAGTGAAGAACAGAAAGAGAAAACCGTTTTCATCACCAAATTACCTACAGAAACGAATCAAGAGGAGACTGAGAATGTCACCCCAGTCGGACGCCGAGGGCTGAACCTGCACTTGCCTCGTATTGATTGGCGTTTTGGTCGCAAATCTCAACAAAGTGAAACACCTGCAGACGATGTCAAAATGGAAGACCAAAGTCATGAGGCATCAAAAGCAAGTAGTCCTGACCGATTCAAACTTCTTTTCATTCGCCGGCTTCGCCATCAAGGCGATGATGAAGTTGTGGAGAAAGAGAACGTGAAACTGGCGAATTACGCCATCTCAACAGATCCGTTCGATGGTCCCCTTGAGGAAACCCCTCGAGAACCAGACTTGGAAATTCTACCTCTCTTGGAGCATTCTAGTGTATATCATGATGGATCTAGCGAGAAATCTTCGAAGGCTAAGAAAACTAAGAAGTCCATCGTGTCTAAAGTAGAGAATGAGTATGGCAAAGAAGTCGAGGGGATCAAGAAAGATGCCGTCATCTACATCACCAAAGTTCAGAACGAGAATGAACCAGAGCAGGAAAATGCTAGTAGCGCTCCGAGCAAACGGGATGCTTCCAAGCCCTTATTCGGTTGGCTGAGATCTTCAGGTCGTAGAGCAGACGTTCATGAAGAACCTTCTGCTTCTGATGGCTACTATGAGTCGGCTTTGCTAAAGTATGATGGTCCACTAGATAGCATTGACCGAGGGAATGATCTTGAAAGCTTACCCTTGAATATCAGTGTTAACCTACCAACTGCTGATGCGAAGGAAGGGGACGCAGAGAGAGAAGCTACTCCATCCGGTCCTTCAAGCCCAAGACGTGCGAACTTGTTCTACATCCGCAGACTTCGTCATGACGGCCAAGAAGACGTTGTTGAGAAGCAGAATATCCAATCTCGAGCGTATGACTTCTCTGTCGAGCCATTTGATGGTCACATCGAAGTTACTCCTCGTGAAGATGATCTCGAAATCTTGCCTCTATCCGAACACGCTGCCGCCTACCATACGGGTCAGAGCTGGAACAAGAAGGAACGTTCGAGAAAAGCACAAAAGCCAAAAAGAAGTGAAGAACAGAAAGATAAAACCGTTTTCATCACCAAATTACCTACAGAAACGAATCAAGAGGAGACTGAGAATGTCACCCCAGTCGGACGCCGAGGGCTGAACCTGCACTTGCCTCGTATTGATTGGCGTTTCGGTCGCAAATCTCAACAAAGTGAGACACCTGCTGACGATGACAAAATCGAAGACGAAAATCAAGAGGCATCAAAAGCAAGAAGTCCTGAACGATTTAAACTTCTTTTCATTCGCCGGCTTCGCCATCAAGGCAATGATGAAGTTGTAGAAAAGGAGAACGTGAAACTGGAAAATTACGCCATCTCAACAGACCCGTTCGATGGTCCCCTTGAGGAAACCCCTCGAGAACCAGACTTGGAAATTCTACCTCTCCTGGAGCATTCTAGTGTATATCATGATGGATCTAGCGAGAAATCTTCGAAGGCTAAGAAAACTAAGAAGTCCATCGTGTCTAAAGTAGAGAATGAGTATCGTAAAGAAGTCGAAGGGATCAAGAAAGATGCCGTCATCTACATCACCAAAGTTCAGAACGAGAATGAACCAGAGCAGGAAAATGCTAGTAGCGCTCCGAGCAAACGGGATGCTTCCAAGCCCTTATTCGGTTGGCTGAGATCTTCAGGTCGTAGAGCAGACGTTCATGAAGAACCTTCTGCTTCTGATGGCTACTATGAGTCGGCTTTGCTAAAGTATGATGGTCCACTAGATAGCATTGACCGAGGGAATGATCTTGAAAGCTTACCCTTGAATATCAGTGTTAACCTACCAACTGCTGATGCGAAGGAAGGGGACGCAGAGAAAGAAGCTACTCCATCCGGTCCTTCAAGCCCAAGACGTGCGAACTTGTTCTACATCCGCAGACTTCGTCATGACGGCCAAGAAGACGTTGTTGAGAAGCAGAATATCCAATCTCGAGCGTATGACTTCTCTGTCGAGCCATTTGATGGTCACATCGAAGTTACTCCTCGTGAAGATGATCTCGAAATCTTGCCTCTATCCGAACACGCTGCCGCCTACCATACGGGTCAGAGCTGGAACAAGAAGGAACGTTCGAGAAAAGCACAAAAGCCAAAAAGAAGTGAAGAACAGAAAGAGAAAACCGTTTTCATCACCAAATTACCTACAGAAACGAATCAAGAGGAGACTGAGAATGTCACCCCAGTCGGACGCCGAGGGCTGAACCTGCACTTGCCTCGTATTGATTGGCGTTTCGGTCGCAAATCTCAACAAAGTGAGACACCTGCTGACGATGAAAAAACCGAAGACGAAAATCAAGAGGAATCAAAAGCAAGAAGTCCTGAACGATTTAAATTTCTTTTCATTCGCCGGCTTCGCCATCAAGGCGATGATGAAGTTGTAGAGAAGGAGAACATGAAACTGGAGAATTACGCCATCTCAACAGACCCGTTCGATGGTCCCCTTGAGGAAACCCCTCGAGAACCAGACTTGGAAATTCTAACTCTCCTGGAGCATTCTAGTGTATATCATGATGGATATAGCGAGAAATCTTCGAAGGCTAAGAAAACTAAGAAGTCCATCGTGTCTAAAGTAGAGAATGAGTATGGTAAAGAAGTCGAAGGGATCAAGAAAGATGCCGTCATCTACATCACCAAAGTTCAGAACGAGAATGAACCAGAGCAGGAAAATGCTAGTAGCGCTCCGAGCAAACGGGATGCTTCCAAGCCCTTATTCGGTTGGCTGAGATCTTCAGGTCGTAGAGCAGACGTTCATGAAGAACCTTCTGCTTCTGATGGCTACTATGAGTCGGCTTTGCTAAAGTATGATGGTCCACTAGATAGCATTCACCGAGGGAATGATCTTGAAAGCTTACCCTTGAATATCAGTGTTAACCTACCAACTGCTGATGCGAAGGAAGGGGACGCAGAGAAAGAAGCTACTCCATCCGGTCCTTCAAGCCCAAGACGTGCGAACTTGTTCTACATCCGCAGACTTCGTCATGACGGCCAAGAAGACGTTGTTGAGAAGCAGAATATCCAATCTCGAGCGTATGACTTCTCTGTCGAGCCATTTGATGGTCACATCGAAGTTACTCCTCGTGAAGATGATCTCGAAATCTTGCCTCTATCCGAACACGCTGCCGCCTACCATACGGGTCAGAGCTGGAACAAGGAGGAACTTTCGAGAAAAGCACAAAAGCCAAAAAGAAGTGAAGAACAGAAAGAGAAAACCGTTTTCATCACCAAATTACCTACAGAAACGAATCAAGAGGAGACTGAGAATGTCACCCCAGTCGGACGCCGAGGGCTGAACCTGCACTTGCCTCGTATTGATTGGCGTTTCGGTCGCAAATCTCAACAAAGTGAGACACCTGCTGACGATGACAAAATCGAATACGAAAATCAAGAGGCATCAAAAGCAAGAAGTCCTGAACGATTTAAACTTCTTTTCATTCGCCGGCTTCGCCATCAAGGCGATGATGAAGTTGTAGAGAAGGAGAACGTGAAACTGGAGAATTACGCCATCTCAACAGACCCGTTCGATGGTCCCCTTGAGGAAACCCCTCGAGAACCAGACTTGGAAATTCTACCTCTCTTGGAGCATTCTAGTGTATATCATGATGGATCTAGCGAGAAATCTTCGAAGGCTAAGAAAACTAAGAAGTCCATCGTGTCTAAAGTAGAGAATGAGTATGGCAAAGAAGTCGAAGGGATCAAGAAAGATGCCGTCATCTACATCACCAAAGTTCAGAACGAGAATGAACCAGAGCAGGAAAATGCTAGTAGCGCTCCGAGCAAACGGGATGCTTCCAAGCCCTTATTCGGTTGGCTGAGATCTTCAGGTCGTAGAGCAGACGTTCATGAAGAACCTTCTGCTTCTGATGGCTACTATGAGTCGGCTTTGCTAAAGTATGATGGTCCACTAGATAGCATTGACCGAGGGAATGATCTTGAAAGCTTACCCTTGAATATCAGTGTTAACCTACCAACTGCTGATGCGAAGGAAGGGGACGCAGAGACAGAAGCTACTCCATCCGGTCCTTCAAGCCCAAGACGTGCGAACTTGTTCTACATCCGCAGACTTCGTCATGACGGCCAAGAAGACGTTGTTGAGAAGCAGAATATCCAATCTCGAGCGTATGACTTCTCTGTCGAGCCATTTGATGGTCACATCGAAGTTACTCCTCGTGAAGATGATCTCGAAATCTTGCCTCTATCCGAACACGCTGCCGCCTACCATACGGGTCAGAGCTGGAACAAGAAGGAACGTTCGAGAAAAGCACAAAAGCCAAAAAGAAGTGAAGAACAGAAAGATAAAACCGTTTTCATCACCAAATTACCTACAGAAACGAATCAAGAGGAGACTGAGAATGTCACCCCAGTCGGACGCCGAGGGCTGAACCTGCACTTGCCTCGTATTGATTGGCGTTTCGGTCGCAAATCTCAACAAAGTGAGACACCTGCTGACGATGACAAAATCGAAGACGAAAATCAAGAGGCATCAAAAGCAAGAAGTCCTGAACGATTTAAACTTCTTTTCATTCGCCGGCTTCGCCATCAAGGCGATGATGAAGTTGTAGAAAAGGAGAACGTGAAACTGGAAAATTACGCCATCTCAACAGACCCGTTCGATGGTCCCCTTGAGGAAACCCCTCGAGAACCAGACTTGGAAATTCTACCTCTCCTGGAGCATTCTAGTGTATATCATGATAGATCTAGCGAGAAATCTTCGAAGGCTAAGAAAACTAAGAAGTCCATCGTGTCTAAAGTAGAGAATGAGTATCGTAAAGAAGTCGAAGGGATCAAGAAAGATGCCGTCATCTACATCACCAAAGTTCAGAACGAGAATGAACCAGAGCAGGAAAATGCTAGTAGCGCTCCGAGCAAACGGGATGCTTCCAAGCCCTTATTCGGTTGGCTGAGATCTTCAGGTCGTAGAGCAGACGTTCATGAAGAACCTTCTGCTTCTGATGGCTACTATGAGTCGGCTTTGCTAAAGTATGATGGTCCACTAGATAGCATTGACCGAGGGAATGATCTTGAAAGCTTACCCTTGAATATCAGTGTTAACCTACCAACTGCTGATGCGAAGGAAGGGGACGCAGAGAAAGAAGCTACTCCATCCGGTCCTTCAAGCCCAAGACGTGCGAACTTGTTCTACATCCGCAGACTTCGTCATGACGGCCAAGAAGACGTTGTTGAGAAGCAGAATATCCAATCTCGAGCGTATGACTTCTCTGTCGAGCCATTTGATGGTCACATCGAAGTTACTCCTCGTGAAGATGATCTCGAAATCTTGCCTCTATCCGAACACGCTGCCGCCTACCATACGGGTCAGAGCTGGAACAAGAAGGAACGTTCGAGAAAAGCACAAAAGCCAAAAAGAAGTGAAGAACAGAAAGAGAAAACCGTTTTCATCACCAAATTACCTACAAAAACGAATCAAGAGGAGACTGAGAATGTCACCCCAGTCGGACGCCGAGGGCTGAACCTGCACTTGCCTCGTATTGATTGGCGTTTCGGTCGCAAATCTCAACAAAGTGAGACACCTGCTGACGATGAAAAAACCGAAGACGAAAATCAAGAGGAATCAAAAGCAAGAAGTCCTGAACGATTTAAATTTCTTTTCATTCGCCGGCTTCGCCATCAAGGCGATGATGAAGTTGTAGAGAAGGAGAACGTGAAACTGGAGAATTACGCCATCTCAACAGACCCGTTCGATGGTCCCCTTGAGGAAACCCCTCGAGAACCAGACTTGGAAATTCTAACTCTCCTGGAGCATTCTAGTGTATATCATGATGGATATAGCGAGAAATCTTCGAAGGCTAAGAAAACTAAGAAGTCCATCGTGTCTAAAGTAAATGAGTATCGTAAAGAAGTCGAAGGGATCAAGAAAGATGCCGTCATCTACATCACCAAAGTTCAGAACGAGAATGAACCAGAGCAGGAAAATGCTAGTAGCGCTCCGAGCAAACGGGATGCTTCCAAGCCCTTATTCGGTTGGCTGAGATCTTCAGGTCGTAGAGCAGACGTTCATGAAGAACCTTCTGCTTCTGATGGCTACTATGAGTCGGCTTTGCTAAAGTATGATGGTCCACTAGATAGCATTGACCGAGGGAATGATCTTGAAAGCTTACCCTTGAATATCAGTGTTAACCTACCAACTGCTGATGCGAAGGAAGGGGACGCAGAGAAAGAAGCTACTCCATCCGGTCCTTCAAGCCCAAGACGTGCGAACTTGTTCTACATCCGCAGACTCCGTCATGACGGCCAAGAAGACGTTGTTGAGAAGCAGAATATCCAATCTCGAGCGTATGACTTCTCTGTCGAGCCATTTGATGGTCACATCGAAGTTACTCCTCGTGAAGATGATCTCGAAATCTTGCCTCTATCCGAACACGCTGCCGCCTACCATACGGGTCAGAGCTGGAACAAGAAGGAACGTTCGAGAAAAGCACAAAAGCCAAAAAGAAGTGAAGAACAGAAAGAGAAAACCGTTTTCATCACCAAATTACCTACAGAAACGAATCAAGAGGAGACTGAGAATGTCACCCCAGTCGGACGCCGAGGGCTGAACCTGCACTTGCCTCGTATTGATTGGCGTTTCGGTCGCAAATCTCAACAAAGTGAGACACCTGCTGACGATGAAAAAACCGAAGACGAAAATCAAGAGGAATCAAAAGCAAGAAGTCCTGAACGATTTAAATTTCTTTTCATTCGCCGGCTTCGCCATCAAGGCGATGATGAAGTTGTAGAGAAGGAGAACGTGAAACTGGAGAATTACGCCATCTCAACAGACCCGTTCGATGGTCCCCTTGAGGAAACCCCTCGAGAACCAGACTTGGAAATTCTAACTCTCCTGGAGCATTCTAGTGTATATCATGATGGATATAGCGAGAAATCTTCGAAGGCTAAGAAAACTAAGAAGTCCATCGTGTCTAAAGTAGAGAATGAGTATGGTAAAGAAGTCGAAGGGATCAAGAAAGATGCCGTCATCTACATCACCAAAGTTCAGAACGAGAATGAACCAGAGCAGGAAAATGCTAGTAGCGCTCCGAGCAAACGGGATGCTTCCAAGCCCTTATTCGGTTGGCTGAGATCTTCAGGTCGTAGAGCAGACGTTCATGAAGAACCTTCTGCTTCTGATGGCTACTATGAGTCGGCTTTGCTAAAGTATGATGGTCCACTAGATAGCATTCACCGAGGGAATGATCTTGAAAGCTTACCCTTGAATATCAGTGTTAACCTACCAACTGCTGATGCGAAGGAAGGGGACGCAGAGAAAGAAGCTACTCCATCCGGTCCTTCAAGCCCAAGACGTGCGAACTTGTTCTACATCCGCAGACTTCGTCATGACGGCCAAGAAGACGTTGTTGAGAAGCAGAATATCCAATCTCGAGCGTATGACTTCTCTGTCGAGCCATTTGATGGTCACATCGAAGTTACTCCTCGTGAAGATGATCTCGAAATCTTGCCTCTATCCGAACACGCTGCCGCCTACCATACGGGTCAGAGCTGGAACAAGGAGGAACTTTCGAGAAAAGCACAAAAGCCAAAAAGAAGTGAAGAACAGAAAGAGAAAACCGTTTTCATCACCAAATTACCTACAGAAACGAATCAAGAGGAGACTGAGAATGTCACCCCAGTCGGACGCCGAGGGCTGAACCTGCACTTGCCTCGTATTGATTGGCGTTTCGGTCGCAAATCTCAACAAAGTGAGACACCTGCTGACGATGACAAAATCGAATACGAAAATCAAGAGGCATCAAAAGCAAGAAGTCCTGAACGATTTAAACTTCTTTTCATTCGCCGGCTTCGCCATCAAGGCGATGATGAAGTTGTAGAGAAGGAGAACGTGAAACTGGAGAATTACGCCATCTCAACAAACCCGTTCGATGGTCCCCTTGAGGAAACCCCTCGAGAACCAGACTTGGAAATTCTACCTCTCTTGGAGCATTCTAGTGTATATCATGATGGATCTAGCGAGAAATCTTCGAAGGCTAAGAAAACTAAGAAGTCCATCGTGTCTAAAGTAGAGAATGAGTATGGCAAAGAAGTCGAAGGAATCAAGAAAGATGCCGTCATCTACATCACCAAAGTTCAGAACGAGAATGAACCAGAGCAGGAAAATGCTAGTAGCGCTCCGAGCAAACGGGATGCTTCCAAGCCCTTATTCGGTTGGCTGAGATCTTCAGGTCGTAGAGCAGACGTTCATGAAGAACCTTCTGCTTCTGATGGCTACTATGAGTCGGCTTTGCTAAAGTATGATGGTCCACTAGATAGCATTGACCGAGGGAATGATCTTGAAAGCTTACCCTTGAATATCAGTGTTAACCTACCAACTGCTGATGCGAAGGAAGGGGACGCAGAGACAGAAGCTACTCCATCCGGTCCTTCAAGCCCAAGACGTGCGAACTTGTTCTACATCCGCAGACTTCGTCATGACGGCCAAGAAGACGTTGTTGAGAAGCAGAATATCCAATCTCGAGCGTATGACTTCTCTGTCGAGCCATTTGATGGTCACATCGAAGTTACTCCTCGTGAAGATGATCTCGAAATCTTGCCTCTATCCGAACACGCTGCCGCCTACCATACGGGTCAGAGCTGGAACAAGAAGGAACGTTCGAGAAAAGCACAAAAGCCAAAAAGAAGTGAAGAACAGAAAGATAAAACCGTTTTCATCACCAAATTACCTACAGAAACGAATCAAGAGGAGACTGAGAATGTCACCCCAGTCGGACGCCGAGGGCTGAACCTGCACTTGCCTCGTATTGATTGGCGTTTCGGTCGCAAATCTCAACAAAGTGAGACACCTGCTGACGATGAAAAAACCGAAGACGAAAATCAAGAGGAATCAAAAGCAAGAAGTCCTGAACGATTTAAATTTCTTTTCATTCGCCGGCTTCGCCATCAAGGCGATGATGAAGTTGTAGAGAAGGAGAACGTGAAACTGGAGAATTACGCCATCTCAACAGACCCGTTCGATGGTCCCCTTGAGGAAACCCCTCGAGAACCAGACTTGGAAATTCTAACTCTCCTGGAGCATTCTAGTGTATATCATGATGGATATAGCGAGAAATCTTCGAAGGCTAAGAAAACTAAGAAGTCCATCGTGTCTAAAGTAGAGAATGAGTATGGTAAAGAAGTCGAAGGGATCAAGAAAGATGCCGTCATCTACATCACCAAAGTTCAGAACGAGAATGAACCAGAGCAGGAAAATGCTAGTAGCGCTCCGAGCAAACGGGATGCTTCCAAGCCCTTATTCGGTTGGCTGAGATCTTCAGGTCGTAGAGCAGACGTTCATGAAGAACCTTCTGCTTCTGATGGCTACTATGAGTCGGCTTTGCTAAAGTATGATGGTCCACTAGATAGCATTGACCGAGGGAATGATCTTGAAAGCTTACCCTTGAATATCAGTGTTAACCTACCAACTGCTGATGCGAAGGAAGGGGACGCAGAGAAAGAAGCTACTCCATCCGGTCCTTCAAGCCCAAGACGTGCGAACTTGTTCTACATCCGCAGACTTCGTCATGACGGCCAAGAAGACGTTGTTGAGAAGCAGAATATCCAATCTCGAGCGTATGACTTCTCTGTCGAGCCATTTGATGGTCACATCGAAGTTACTCCTCGTGAAGATGATCTCGAAATCTTGCCTCTATCCGAACACGCTGCCGCCTACCATACGGGTCAGAGCTGGAACAAGAAGGAACGTTCGAGAAAAGCACAAAAGCCAAAAAGAAGTGAAGAACAGAAAGAGAAAACCGTTTTCATCACCAAATTACCTACAGAAACGAATCAAGAGGAGACTGAGAATGTCACCCCAGTCGGACGCCGAGGGCTGAACCTGCACTTGCCTCGTATTGATTGGCGTTTCGGTCGCAAATCTCAACAAAGTGAGACACCTGCTGACGATAACAAAATCGAAGACGAAAATCAAGAGGCATCAAAAGCAAGAAGTCCTGAACGATTTAAACTTCTTTTCATTCGCCGGCTTCGCCATCAAGGCGATGATGAAGTTGTGGAGAAGGAGAACGTGAAACTGGAGAATTACGCCATCTCAACAGACCCGTTCGATGGTCCCCTTGAGGAAACCCCTCGAGAACCAGACTTGGAAATTCTACCTCTCTTGGAGCATTCTAGTGTATATCATGATGGATCTAGCGAGAAATCTTCGAAGGCTAAGAAAACTAAGAAGTCCATCGTGTCTAAAGTAGAGAATGAGTATGTTAAAGAAGTCGAGGGGATCAAGAAAGATGCCGTTATCTACATCACCAAAGTTCAGAAGGAGAATGAACCAGAGCAGGAAAATACTAGTAGCGCTCCGAGCAAACGGGATGCTTCCAAGCCCTTATTCGGTTGGCTGAGATCTTCGGGTCGTAGAGCAGAAGTTCATGAAGAACCTTCTGCTTCTGATGGCTACTATGAGTCGGCTTTGCTAAAGTATGATGGTCCACTAGATAGCATTGACCGAGGGAATGATCTTGAAAGCTTACCCTTGAATATCAGTGTTAACCTACCAACTGCTGATGCGAAGGAAGGGGACGCAGAGAAAGAAGCTACACCATCCGGTCCTTCAAGCCCAAGACGTGCGAACTTGTTCTACATCCGCAGACTTCGTCATGACGGCCAAGAAGACGTTGTTGAGAAGCAGAATATCCAATCTCGAGCGTATGACTTCTCTGTCGAGCCATTTGATGGTCACATCGAAGTTACTCCTCGAGAAGAAGATCTCGAAATCTTGCCTCTATTCGAACACGCTGCCGCCTACCATACGGGTCAGAGCCGGTACAAGGAGGAAAGAAAACGTTCATCTAAGAGCAATATATTGGAAGATGAAACTTTCGTCGGCAATATTTTATCAATCAAAATTTATGATGAGGATGAATGCAAACCTTCCCCGCATTCTACCAACAAAATGAAAAATAGAGAGGAACCCGTTGTAAAAGAAGGTCCAAGTCTTAACCAAAAACGTTTTGTCCTCGGAAATTTATCTTCCGGGTTGTTTGCTACGGGCGACGCTTCAAGAGATGATTACTACGTTAGCCAAGAACCTTACATAGGTACCATCGAATCCATCAGTTATGAAGCTGATCTTGACGGTTTGCCTCTGAAACATTTTGTCCGAAGGAGCGTTGACCACAACCTCAACGGATCGGCTACACGAACGGAAAAGGAGGAAAAAAAGAACTTGTCTTCGTGCAAAAAGAGAGAAGAAGAGATAAAGAAGCTCTCCCGGGAGATTGAGATGGGAGGGGAAAATAACATGGGCGGCGTTGAGGCTGTACGCATAGAGATAGCTATGCGCTATGAGATAGCACTCGAGCCAATCTACTGTTTGGCAACTTCGAGTGTTGAGAGCATCTCTGCTTTTCCCACCTCGCAGCTAATGAACGATTCCCAACCGAAACGTCAGCCTTCGTTCCTTCGTCGTCTTTTCCGTCTTAAGGTATAATTGATGAATTCTTCTTCATCTTACTCATCTTATTTTATTCGCTTCACTTGCATCTTTTTCTGTTGGATTCTTCCTATTCTTCGTTTCCTTTGACTTTGGAAGGGCTGCTTTTGAATTGTTTGAATTACTCATCATTCCCTCTCAAACTGCCCGCGAATGGTTGCCTAGTAAAGGCTGCTCTTTCTTCATTTAGCGACTCTCATCTCATTATTACGCTTGGTTGCACAAAATTCGATGTGATAAAACTTTATAATTTGTTATTCACCACGGCCACCAATTCACCGTAAAACAAAGAACAATGCATCAACTGCTTTTGTGTCATGTTTTTTGGGGTTTGTAAACATTAATCACTGACTCAAGAATTCTAATTTCTCCTCATAGTAGTCAATCGAACATTCAAAAATGAGTTTTTTCCGAAGTCAATATTTCTAGAGACAAAAAACAGGTCTTAATATATCAGTTTTTCACTCAGAAAGATTCGCTATATCCCTTCGAAATGTAGTGTTTCATCGTCTTTTCAGACATCTGATGGCAAATCCAAGAAAAAGAAGAAAGAGACCAGCGGAAAGGAGAAAGGCGGAGATGGATTACGAAAAGATTCTTCTTCATCTTCTGCTTCATCCGATGATGTCAACCACGAAGTCGTACTTCAAGTACAGGTCCGCCGCAGAATTCTTTTTCTTACATGATGACTCTGTCGTTTTCTTCGGTTTTTGATCCAAAACATATCACTTAACATGTTTTCTTTATTATGAATTGCTTTCCAGCTCTCCTCTTGAGAAAACGTTGTTTTGAGTGGGGTTGGCTCGGGCATTGCTTACTACAATTTTGGATGTATTCTGAATGAGTGTGAGTTACCCGGGACTTTTTTGTCAATAGTTATTGATGTTGTCCTTGCCCAGTTTTGTCGCAGGGGTTCTCGGTTGGTGCCTTGAGAAAGCATGGGAGTGAAGTAAGGCTTCTTTTTTTGAATATACCCTAGCCCTGGCGATCCCTCATCAACAGGGAGGTTAAAAAATGACACAGAGGATGCAGTCTCCGATTGGCGCGAACGACAAAGTGATTGAAATCTCCCCTGATCAACTCAAAGTCGTTCGCCAAGAGACCAAGGCATCCTCTTACAAGCTGAGTGGAGGCGGTCTACTGCCCGATTTTCGCCCCGACGACGCGGTCCGTCTTCATCAACTTTCTCTCTCTCTATCTCTCTCTCTCTCTATCGTTCTCTTTTCTCTCTTTCTTCCTCCATTCCGCTCTCTTTCTCTTTCTGTACCTGTCCTCGATTTAAAAACTTATCAATCTGGAAGCTCTCCTTTGTCAGCAAAATGATCTAAGGTTTTCCTCATATGAAAGAGGCATCTTTCGCCTCCGTTAACTATTTCATAGAGTGATTCTACAAAAATTGAGCATGATTGATTTCTTGATGAGTGAGTTCTTGAAGGAATGTTTGATCCGAGCCTCATGCGTGTTCTTGATTCAGTCGCTAGAGACTACGATAGCGCGTTGTGAGCGACTGAATGCTCGCTCGCCTCATGTCGCACATTCGGAGCGCAGCTGCAGCGTTCGTGCGACCGCGCCTCTTCCCTCCAACTTCTCGGTGTGTGCCTTGCAAGAGAAGAGAAGGATCTCTCTTTCTTTCTCTGTGCGTCTTTCCGCTTCGCTTCTCGTTCCTCCGCTGCGCACGCTTCCTCTTGGCGTGTTGTCACGAAAAAGATTCTCGTCTCGCTGTTAATCCCGAGAGATACTCGACCGCAATAGCATGTCTGGGTCGAGATAAGAGAAAAGATTTTTGTTCCGCTGATGCTTTGAATGATGAGAGTAAGAAGAAGAAGAAGCAACTTCTGCACTTATCTTTGCTTCTCTGTTGAAGTTGCGTGTTGTGTGATAAGCTGTGATTTGCATCATTGTTGGGCCAGCTTCGTTCTATTTCACAGTATGAGAGTGAAGACTGCTGTGACATTAACCCCTTTTTCAGTCGACTGCTTCTTATATCATTAGAGAAGCTGTTAAGAGAGTGAGAAAAACGGTTGCATTCAATATTCGTGTGTTAATAAAATGCAGTTGAAAATGCGGATACATGCTTTGTGTCTGTGGAAGAATGTGAGGAATCAAGATTTATGGCTGCATGCGTGTAAAGTGGAGCAAATGGTACAGTACTGCAGCGTAGTGAATGATCTGATTAAGGCGAGCGGCGAGCCGCACACTACAGTCAGTTCCTGGAATGAGAGCTGTGAGCAACCGGACGAGGTCGTCGTGGAAAAAGACGAGCACGGAAACGTTATCACGTAAATCAATCTCTGTAATTTGTTATTAACAAGGTAATGAGACGCAAACTAGAACCCATCATCTTTCCCCCCCCATATCTCCAGCAAGTTTTCCATACCAATCTTTCCTTTTTCTGTCAAAATTTTCGTTAATTTACAAAAAAAATCACGAGAGCCTTTAAATGGACTCAAAAAGTCATAAAAATCAAGTTTTTCTTTAAAAAATTTTAATAAGAAAATTTCTTGGTTAAAGGCGTACGATCAAAACGAAGCAAGTGAAACACACGATGCGCAAGACAACAGTCCACAACTATTCCGTTGACCCCAACGATCAACAGGTTCTTTATTTGAAATTCATTCATTCATTCATTTGGTTATCTGTGGTCCTAGTTTACTCGGTTTTTCTCTCAGAAAAGATTCTTTGTTTTCTTCTCATCTCCCGTTATCTCAACTTTTCAAAGACTTCAAAAAAATCCTCTACCATTCGTCTCACACCCAAATATTCCTCTACCATTCGTCTCACACCCAAATAATCCTCTACCATTCGTCTCACACCCAAATATTCCTCTACCATTCTTCTCACACCCAAATATTCCTCTACCATTCGTCTCACACCCAAATATTCCTCTACCATTCGTCTCACACCCAAATATTCCTCTACCATTCGTCTCACACCCAAATATTCCTCTACCATTCGTCTCACACCCAAATATTCCTCTACCATTCGTCTCACACCCAAATATTCCTCTACCATTCGTCTCACACCCAAATATTCCTCTACCATTCGTCTCACACCCAAATATTCCTCTACCATTCGTCTCACACCCAAATATTCCTCTACCATTCGTCTCACACCCAGCTCAAATGTGCCCCGGTTCTTTTGAATGCTCATAAGCTCATTTGATGAGAAAAAACTTTACTTTTTGAGAACAAAAAAACTTTGCCAACTAAGATCGAAACAAACAATGAAATATGAGTTTTTAAGTAGCTAGTATATATAAAGAGTAAAGCACATATTACTCTATAAATTGATGAACAGGTGTTGGAAACTCAATTTGCATATTAAGATAGCTCTTTGTATGTGCTATTGGCTTCATTCACATAGCGTTATGTTTTTCTTAGAAAATAAATGTGTAGGGACGAGGTCTTTTATAATTTTCCGGGTGAGTTATAATTTACCTATTGGCGAACTAACCGCTGCTGACACAGTAGTAGTGACAAATCAAGCAACCACTGATTCTATGAGGTTAAGCTTCAAAGGTATCAGGAACATGAAGGTGAGATGTTGGAAGAGGGGTATTTATTGTTGAGAATGTTTCCAGGGCATCTCTTTAGTGGAGAAAGAGCACCAGGAAGCTGTTCCCGTGCAGTTGCCGCCAGTCAGTGGCGGAGTCGTCCAGACGCACACGCGGACCGTAGAGTACCAAGCGGAGCAGGAGAATGCCAATCGGGACAGTGTCAGTTACTTTCTCCTCAATAAAGAACCAAATATAGGAAAAGTCAATAAGTTTTCGTTCAAAAATAGATAAGTTCATGTTCATATCATTTTTAGTTTACAAATTATTGCTGATCTCTAAACCTAATTCTGAACTCACAATCCCAGTCGAACTGAAGCAAAGCGTAACCAATGTCAGTTAGCGAGCAGCTGGCACTACTCAAGTTTGGCCCTAGTAGTAGAATGGAATCCAATTTCAAGCTATCTCTGTGAAGTCCACGAACCCTACACGATATTTACAGGGCGAAGCTAGCTAAGTGAAACCCTACATTGGGGGTTGAATTTAATCGGCGGAAAAGGGAGTTAGCACATGGCCGAACAAAAAACTGCGGTTCATGAGGCGTTTGATAGTTTTTAGTGAAGAAAAACAAATGATAATTTTTGCGGAATTTCGGTTGTCAAGAATGTGTGGATCTCATGCGAATACATTTAGAGGGTGAATTTATGAAAGCATTGGTATAATTGAGTTTTTCTTTTGTGTAAAGAGGGGAAATGGAGTTGGATTCAGGCACTTGGGGAGTTCGTGTCTTCAAAGACTGTGACGTCCGGCAACCGAACAGTAGAGACTATCACGTACAAAGTGGAGAAGAACGGCGTGACTGAGACGCACGTCGAGCATCGAGTAACCATCCACTCGCAGGACGACATCGACCACGACGCGGTAAAATAACGATACCATTTGTCGCATGAAAAACTAACTGTGTTTTTATATTGCGCTCGCACTTTCAAACATGGATCAGGGGGTTAAATAGTGACCGGGGGGTTAAATAGTGACCGGATGGGTCCCATTGGCGGATACATGAACACACAATATTGACAAAAAACTCCCTCTCTTTTCTTACCCTTTTCCTTCATCCCCTCTTCTTATTTCCTCCCAACTTTGGGCGGCGGATACATGTAAACCCAAATTGGGCGGCTCCATTGAACCCCTGACATGGATATCAGCAGTGGTTGGGTTCGATGCCACTCGGCTGCTTAGTTTTTTGCCGTGAGATAGCTCAGTCGATTATCATCATAATTGGACTTCATTGCTTTGAAATGTGTTCGGAGAATTTCGAGATGATAGAATAAATAGGCGGTCAGTCAGTAACAGTAAAGAGGGTCAAGAATCCGGAAAATTAAGAGAGGGGAAAACGGTTAAGGTAAAAAAGCTAGCAAAGCGTAGGAGAAACAATGTTTAGACTGGAAAAAACGAGGACCTCCTGGTGACCTATGATAATGAGTTGAAGTTATGAACCTTTTCCAGGAACTTAGTGCTGCCATCCTTGAAGCCACCAACATGAACCCCGATATGACAGTGCAGAAGATCGAAGTGCGTCAGGAAAGTTCATCCTGAGCGCGTTTCTTGTGTGCCTTTGACTCCGCTCTGCCATGATGTATGTGCCCTTTAGACCTCCGCGTTCTCCATTGCTCTCCCTCGCCCCTTTTCAAACTACCTTCCTTCCGCTTTGAAACCCCGCTCTCTGAAAAGAGAATAAATATCGCGACCGACCGAAGATCCTCCGTCCTTAGACTAGTTTGTGTGCGCTTTGATGGATAGGATCGAACTTAATTTCTCGCCTTAGCCTTATATTATTGATTGATTCTTGTTCTGTGTTGCGTCTAGCGTCAAAAGTATTGTTAAGTGAGTAGAAGGGATTCGACTGCTTCAACGTTCATCCGATTACTTTCCCATCTTGCTTCATCTCATAAAATAATATGCACTGGTCTCCGGGAGCATTTAACACGTCTCCTTTTTCGAACAAACATGAAACAATTACTCTGTATTCTAGTTTTAAAATTCTTCAGGATTTTTTTATACTTGGGTTGACCTTTTTAAAATTAACTTATCAAAATCATTAATTACGCCTTAGTTTTTGAATTAAAAGCCGTCTGTAAGTTTTGAAGGGTCCAAGTAGGCTCTCTTGAAGGGTCCAAGTAGGCTCTCTTGAAGGGTCCAAGTAGGCTCTCTTGAAGGGTCCAAGTAGGCTCTCCTACGTATATATGAACAACGAAATCTCTATTTGGTTTATACCAAGTGTTACAGTAAGCGGTTTTTTTCTCGTTGGATTGAACTTCTGCTGCCAATTTATCTATTCAGCATAATTATATTTAGTTGTTCTCTTCTGCTTTGTTGGATCATCAACATTCATTCCGTTTGTTCCTCTTCTAACTAAACTTAAAGAATAAAGTTTTCTGTGAATTCCAAACTTTGGTTTTTTTTTTTACAAAAAGTATATATAATGAGGGGAGCTTCTAAGAAGACATTCAAGATCCATTATCATACAGCATCATTGCTGAAACAACGTGGAGCTACAAAGTTTGATTCCAGCAATTACGTGGACGATGAAGAACGTGGAAGCCTAATGGCATTTGCTAGTTGTGTGTAAAAGAGATTTACCGGAATATATAAAGTGATTCGCTCTCAAAAGGCGGCTTCTCTGTCGCATCTTCTCTAATGAATGATTCAATTGGCCTAATGCATGAACGCGTTGCTACAACGATGTTCTTGTTCACAGTGACTTCAAAGAACGTGAAAATAAACCTCTCCGAAAGCATGTAACATGCAAGAGAATCTCACATGCAACGAATACCTCAATTTATCTTAAATATTATTCTTTGGTTTAAACAGCGATTATTGACGTAGAGCATTGGAGATTGTTGGGGTGGAAGAGGAGGGAGGGGGTAAAATGGGGCAGCCGGAGTGATCTTTCGCTCACGTCATCGTCCCCTCACCTCTCAGTTTGCTGTCTCCCAGCAGTCTCTGCCTCTTTGCCCCCATCACGACAAGAACTCGTCTCTCAACTCCCCGACCTGCTCTCATTCCCCTTCTTCACTCCACTTCTCTGGTCAATAGCAAAGCAGTCTGTGATTTCTTCTCTGAAAAGCTAATCGGAATGTCGGTTGATGAGAGTCTGTTGACTCCCTACAAGGTGAGTCCACCATCTGCTGTTCATATCTCTGGCAGATATGTCTTCTTCTCTGTCTTTCGAATTGGTTTAGTATTAAGACACCCTAGTTAAAATTAATCCAGCCCCGGCCCTTTTATAAGTTGTTTAGAGCTTCACAAACTTTTCTTATTAAATTAAAATATGCCCCTCCCCCTTCAATTAAAATATGCCCCCCCCCTTCAAATAAACATTATTTCGTTCTATACAACATGTGAGCGGTCTATTGAGTAGCTAACACTGCTCTTTTGAGTGCAGAATATGAAGCCAGGCGAGGCTTCTCTCCGACAAATATCGGACGATGCATTCTATTGCATCAATGAAGTTGTCGTCAAAAGACTGGGCCACCTGCCTATTTGTAAAGTTTGTCGCTTTACTTCCTTTTTGCATATGAACTTAGCTAAGATAACAATCGAAACGAATTTCTAGCCCTGGAGTTCCAACTTGCGGAAAGTACTGCACTAGGCAGTGTGAAAAATGAGCAATAACAAAACGAGGAAATAGAAAAAATGGATGAGAAAAGGGAAACATGTCAAATGATGAAAGGGATACACGTCCGAGCAGAAATATTTATGTACTTTGTACCTTTAATTAATCATTTGTCGATTATTTGCTTCTTGGCTCAAATATTAACAATTTGTCTCTATTATTGGTCGTTAACCTGAGCTTTTGAAAATAGATGAACTAGAGCATTTGAAGTTCAAAGTGCCAAGAAAACCCTTGATTATGATGATAATATTGATGAAAAATAATAACATCAAACCAACTATGAAAACATATTCGCAACTCATTACCATCGACTCCCTTGTTTTTGACGAAACTGAAGTAGCCTACACCCGAAACGGGGTTATGCCGTAGTTTACGATGTAAACAAAACCCATTTTTATGACACGATAGCTAGTAAAACAAGTGCTGCCTTACAGTCTTGTGAAAAATTGATTCTTTGATCTATTGGCCTTGTGTATATGTTGTTTGAACTCTAGTTCCTCAAAATTTGGCATTAAAGTTTTTGATTATAAAACAAATCAAAAACCCTATAGATGAAAAGTTGTGGTTATCTATAAACATCAAGATTATAACTTTGATCGGTCAAATTATAACTTTGATTGTGTAAAGAAACCAAGATAAATATTGGGCTGTTGTTTTGCTCGAAGTAAAAGTGACAAAATAGATAAGATGTGAAGGACGGTCGTTAGAGAGAGAAAATAATGGATGAGTGAGAAAGAAAGCTAATAACTAAGAGAGAGGCAGACAGATAGAGGGATGGATACAGAGAGAGAGAGCGAGAGAGAAAGAGAGAGAGAAAGAAAGAAAGAGAGAGAGAGAGAGATGGAAAGAGACATATACATTCAAATAGGAAGACATACCGAGAGATGCCGGGAGACGGCCACTAAAAGAAAAATATAGAACCAGGCAAACAGAGAGACCCAGAGAGAGGCTAAGCGAGAAAAACAGAGAGGCAGACAAAGAGAGTAATGATCCAGTAGAGAGTCAGGCTTCTCGGGGACGTAGAGTGTGGGGGAAGATATAATGAACCAATAAACTACTTAGAGAGAAACCATAGCTAGTCAAAGTAATAGAAAAAGAGCAGAGGCATAAAACTGAAGCTCTTGAAATAAACGGAACATATACAGTTAATAGCTTCTTTCTCGTGACTATTACATGAAATGAAACTTAATTAATGTACAGCGAAAGCTACTTTGAAAATACCCATTCGTTCGAATATCATCTCCGTTAAAGTAGAACGGTATCGTGAATTTTATGACTGAAAGAGAGGGCAACAGAAAAAAGAAAAAACTTTACGATACATGAACTTTGCAATCAGGTTATTTAAGAGGCAAAATATAACCTTAGTTGCTTCTTCTTCTTCTTCTTCTGTTGCTTCTTCTTCTCAGTTGCATAAATGAATAATTCGTGAGATATGATGATAAATAAATTTCACTGAGAAAAATGCAATTCATTGGTTTAATCAGAAGGATAATTATGTGAGTTTTGATGGAATTCAACGTTTGTCAGGGACATGAATTGCCATGTATTAAACATCTCCAGGTTTTGGTAGTAAGATCGGGGAAGAAGTTGACATAGTTTGGACGAAACAACTTCAATAAGTTCGATCCCGTTTGAAGGCCGGAATTTCTATTTCGATGTAACGAATTGATCACAGCAGAGGAGAAATAAAAATTCGACTGGTTAACAAGCTCAGAAAACTAGTTACGTGTGTAAATGACAATGGATGAATTACGCTATGACTTTTGTATTTCCCAGAATAGAGAATCTCTAGCAGGATCAGGACGCTTTAAGGTCGTAAATTTCAAACCAGAACCGGCATCAAACTATAGTTTACGTTCTTATCTTCCCTATCTGAAAAAAAAACCAGAAAATGAGATGGAAGCGTTTCAATCAGTGGCTTCTTGTCCCATGTCTTTGATAACAATGCTTGTGGATTCAAATTACTTCAAATTGCGTCTGTTTTCAGAGTAGTGATAGAGCCAAACGAAAAAATGACACCGCATCTCAAATCAGAAACTAAGAAGATTCTAAAAGTCTAGAAATTTTTTCATTATGTGCGTCACTCAAGATAGTGAGTTTCAGGGAGATTTCCATGAGCTTCCTGTCAAAGCGCAGAAGTTCATCGCAGAGAAAGCGCAGCTGATGAGACCGCGCAGCATTCACATATGCGACGGAAGCGAGCACGAGGCGGAGCTGATTATTGACAAGCTCATCGAGAGGGGGATGATCTCGCCCCTTAAGGCATACAAAAACAACTACATCTGCCGAACTGATCCCAAGGTCGCTTAATCCTTATGTCTACGAAGTTGGGCTCTCATCGCTCTTTTTTGTAGTTCTCAATCCTGTCATCTTCTCAATCCTGTCTCAATCCTGTCTATAAATACCTGATTTCAGGGTTCCGTGACATTTCGAACCCAAAACTCCGCAAAAAAAATTAAGCTGTCTTTATGTGATTATTTGGATGTTTGCCCCAGACGGTCTCGTACTAAGCCATACGGCCTCGTTAGCGTGAACTTAAATAAGCCTAAGCAGATATTTCAGAGTGAAAAATTGCACTATTGTGAAATTCAGGTGGGAAATGTCGCGGTGCGTAAGGTTGTGTTACCGATTTCCAATAAGTCATATCCCGGTCAAACCCCTGGTTGCTCTTCCAATAAGTCATATCCCGGTCAAACCCCTGGTTGCTCTATAAGTCACTGCAAGATTCAAGAAATACCGAAATTTCTGAACCCATTTAGTTATAAACTCACAATATTCAAGGATTTTGGTTTTTTTTCCTCTCATGCGGGGATAAGTTCATATTATTCAGGAATCACACACTTATGTTAGGAGGAGTGTTTGATAGTGCCAATCTGATGGAATTATGGGAAGAGAGGTTGAGTTTCTGTCTCAAAAAAGCTTGTTATTCTTCTTTATATGACACACAACCTTCTTGCTAAGCGTGTCGTTTCCTCCCGAGTAGTATTCTACGTGTCTTCGCGAAAGTGTTATATGAAAGGCCTTGTTCTCTTAGTCACGCATGCTTATCAAGCGATTGCGTCATGAATGGAGCGTAACGCCAGAGTTCACGATTAAGACAGAAGAGATATAGAAGATGGATCATAAATTTTCAAATCCCCGTGGTGTAAATAATTTGACTCTCTCTTTTTTTTCTTCGCGCTCCCGGTTTAAGTCGAGATGGTCTGGGTTCGATCCCGCCCGGTGGACTAGCTTTTTTCTGTGCGATAGTTCAATCATTTGTCATCTCAACCAGGCGTCACTGCCTTTAAACTGTGTAACTTAGAATTTGAAGATTTATCTACGTGTCTTCCATCTTTTTTTGTTGGTGTTATCCGTGAAAATAAGCCTGATCTCAAGATTTTTGTGTAGGATGTGGCCAGAGTCGAGTCGAAGACGTGGATGGTGACACCGAACAAGTACGACACGATCACGCACACGAAGGAAGGCGTTGAGCCCATCATGGGCCACTGGATGTCGCCGGATGACCTCTGCGATGAGCTTGACAGCCGGTTCCCTGGTTGCATGGCCGGGCGAATCATGTATGTCATCCCTTTCTCGATGGGACCAGTCGGAGGTCCTCTCTCCAAGATCGGCATCCAGGTATAACTTGGGTTTTTCTTTAACCATGCGGGTAGAAACTTAGCACTATCTCAAAAACCTAGTGACACGAATTATTGGTCTATATGAAATCCTCTATTTTCATCGCAGGATCTCAACTTCTCTTCAACCTCGTGATTAGTCTCTTTGATATACGCGCTTTTTGCGGTTATTAAGACGCAGCCTGGGTAGGAAAACGGTTTTTTACGCATAGGAAACTAGAAACAACCATCAAATCATTTGTTGCAAAGAATAATACTTCCTCATATTTTCAAATTCAGCGGAAATGTGTGTGACCTTTGAGCTCAGGGAGAAAAATATCAGGAGCAACTGCTTTCAAAAACAAACCTCAAATATCTTTATTTTTCTGTTTTTCATTCATTGATTTGACTCTCTCTTTTTTTCTCCTTTTTTTCTTTTACTCTTCTCACTTTAATACATTTTCTTTTCGCTCTCTCTCTCTCTTTCTATTTTTTTACAATCAGAGCCGTTTCTTTCTCTTTTCCTCTCTTACTTTCTCTCTTCCTTTTTCTCTTTTCATCATTCTTTATTTTTTCTAGCTCTTTCTGTCATTATTTACTTCTTTCTATTTCTGTTTCTCTTTTTTCTCTCTGCCCCTCTCCCCTTTTTCTACTTTAGATTAACAACAACAAAAAAGAGCCCAGCTGACGGAGTAACAACAACAAAAAAAGGAATTCAAGCATGCCTTTTTTGCATCGAAAGATGTCGATTTAAAAATTTATATATACATACATAACCGTTTTGGAAGTTCAAAAAGGTGGAAGTAAGTGTGAAACGAAAAGAGTTCTAGGGTTCTAACCTATTTAAGAGAAACGAGACTCTGCGATTCATCCTTTGAATCGCATTTTGTAGCTCAGTCTTTTCGACATTAATAGAACAGGAGTCATAAATATACAGTGGGTAGGCTTCAAGAGCAGAGCTTAGTTTTGCACGAATTCGATTGCAAGGATATCGGCGATGGACTATTAACCAAATGGAACGGCTTTTTCGTGTATACAAAGTCGAGAATCTGAATTGATTGAATGGGTTAAAGAAAGGTATTTCTGTATTCTATCGCTATAGAAAAGTTTATTGTGAATAAAAATAATGATCAAATGACTTCTGAAAAAATCACGCGTGATTCAAAAAAATGAAGTTACCATTCATAACTTCGTTCCCACAAAAATTTTGTTCGAAGTCTTGGCTAACATGGTCGACAGAAAGATGCTTGATTAAGCTTCTAAAGACGACGAAGAAACTGTGTCGTTGCACTGAATGGTTTTGACGGACCGCTTGGTTTATTGAATTCTTGAATCAGAACAGTCTTGAAATGAGAAAGTCATTAGGAAGAATAAAGAAACGTCGGATAATTGAAGAAATTGAGTTGAGAATGACTTGATGTTGTACAAATTGAATGACTTGATCCAATGACTTGATCCAATGACTTGAATTGAAGGACTTGATCCAATGACTTGAATGGAATGACTTGATCCAATGACTTGAATGGAATGACTTGATCCATGCAGCTGACAGACTCCAATTACGTCGTTCTCTCGATGCGAATCATGACTCGCGTCTCCCTCGAAGTCTTCGATGCTCTTGGAGACCAGGACTTCGTTCGCTGCATTCACTCTGTTGGACTGCCACGACCCGTCAAACGTTGCTCAATCAGCTTTTTATAAAACTAAATTTACATCACTGATACGGGAAACCCCCTTTTGATACGGAGGCCCCTAGTTCATACGGAGATCCTTTAACTGATACGGAGAATTCCCTACTGATTTTCAATACAAAATACCGTTATATTTAATCTGCATACTCTAAGCTAGTTAACTCTTTTTTTCTTCAATGATGAGCTCAACAATTAAATTGTTTATCGATCCTATTTAATCTTAACTGAACGAAAAGTTAAATTAAACAACCATGATTTTGGTCGAGGGCTTAGAATAATGAGGTGAAGGGGGAGAAAAGGGACATAGAATATTGAGGTGAAGGGGAAAAAAAGGAGCTTAGAATAATGAGGTCAAGGGAAGAAAAGGGGCCAAGGGCTTAGAATAATCAGGTGAAGGGGGAGAAATGGGGTTAAGGGCTTAGAATAATCAGGTGAAGGGGGAGAAAAGGAACGGATAATGTTGAAAATTGAAAATAAGAAGAGCGTAGTGCTTTTGAAAGCTAGCAAGTGAGCAAAGATAAGAAGACCCAGGGTATGTTCTCAACTGATCAATTACCAGAGCGCGTAATCAACCACTGGCCGTGCAATCCAGACCGCGTCCTCATCGCTCATCGCCCTCCCGAGAGAGAGATTTGGTCTTTCGGATCTGGTTATGGTGAATTCCCACTTTTACTCCAAATTTAAGAGTTCGATTTCGTTTATAACATGATACCGAAACTGTGTTATCGATTATCTTCCTTGCGTTCCGTCTAAGTTTAAAAACAATCCAATTTTACCCTAAACTCTGGAATCTTCTGAAATGAGAAACAGACTTGACCTTATAGAAACCAGGGCTACTTCTAGGAAAACTGCTAATTTGGGCAGCAGTGGGGACAGTGAGTCTTGCTGATACATTAAAACTTTGTGACTACCAGGAGGAAATTCGCTTCTTGGCAAGAAATGCTTCGCTCTTCGAATCGCTTCCAACATTGCCAAAGACGAAGGTTGGATGGCGGAGCACATGCTCATTATGGGTGTCACTCGACCCAATGGCAAGGTTAATTGGTTACTTGATTGCTTTCTCAGTTCAGACATTCATTCAAACCCTCAAAAACGTATGTGCATGCATACATACATTTATATTATAAAATTCTGCGAAATTTTCGGAAAATAACACTGTCAAACACATTATCTCACCCACTAGCAAAATGTACTTATAAATCTGTTTATAACAGCAGAGAAACTTTTCTTCAATAGATCAAACGTATAGAAGTGGCATATTAAGCAATAAAACTACGAAGATGAAAAAATTCGATAATTTCAAATAAGGCATCATGGATCAACAATTATTTAGTGTACAATTTGATTGATTGAACGCATGCTTAAGGAGCACTTCATCGCGGCAGCGTTCCCATCTGCTTGTGGTAAGACGAATTTGGCGATGATGGAACCGTCTCTTCCTGGGTGGAAAGTTCGTTGTGTCGGTCAGTTATGGCTCATAGTTGACCTAAAAAATCTCAAAAAATTGAAAGTCGCCTATACGTACTGAGAGGTATCAAAATAAAGAAGTGGAAGTGTTAGGAAATGAGAAGTTTATTTATTAACTCGCTTCCTAATCTAAATCCATGATTCATACAATTTTAACACAGTTCAACTATCAAGTATGTTCTCCCCACTTCCTACAACCTTAAAATTAGGTTCTGATATTACTTATGAAGTACGAGCGAAAAATTTGAACGTAAAACCACGAGAATGTAGAAATATGGTATAAATTCTCGTAAGAGAAGTATACGAGAAAAAAGGCGGTTCTCGTTAGTTACTTTAGAAAATTGGTTCTAATTCAACGTAGGGAGTGAATATTGCGTCCTAGAAGAGAGGCTCACGAAAAGAAGGATCAATCATAAAATACATTGATCGAGTCGAAGATACAAAAAGACAAAGAGGTAAATCGCTGTATTAGCTTTTGTAATCGGATTTAGTTACTTATTTGACAATTGTTAAGCTAATCTATGTATTCTTTCCTCATTTTCAATTGTAAGTAAATTTGTGCGTTTTTGCATCGAAAGATGTAGATTTAAAAAAAATAAATATATATATATATATATATATATATATATATATATATAAGAGAGAGAGAGAGAAAGAGAGAGAAAGAGAGAGAAAGAGAGAGAGAAAGAGAGAGAGAGAGAGAAAGAGAGAGAGCGAGAGAGAGAGAAAGAGAGAGAGCGAGAGAAAGAGAGAGAGAGAAAGAGAGAGAGAAACATAAAAATAGAGATATAAAGAGAGGTAAATAATTGCTTTTTGTCTGTCTTTGTAACCTTAAAAGGGAAATGGATAGACGCAACAGTTTAAAACAGTTCTGTGATTCTATGACATTTAACACCGCGATAACATGAAATTTCGTAATATTGTTTTCTTAAGTATTAATTATGCGAATGGTTGTTTCATAGATTTTTTACGAAGCCTCACGGCTTTGTTGCATAAACTAAATCAAGACAATATAGAAGAGTTTGTGGTGTGTTGAACGCATTGAAATGAAAGTCTAAAAGACGATACAAATTGATCTGTGTCTTGCCTTGTAAATGCTCAGTAGAAAAATATCTCGAACGTTTTGATTTATGGGAGCATCGTCAGCGAGAGGATCATTCAAACACAAGCACAGCAGAAAAATCAAGGACGATGATAAGAACAAATAAATACAAAACAACGAACCAAAAATTGGCGATACAGCATTAAAGATGTGGTATAGTTGAGAGACCACCGGAGATACAAAAAAGAGGAACAACAACAGAAATACAAGTATGAACAACATTAAAAAAAAACATGAAAATATGTAGCATGCGTAATTTCGATTGCGAATTTTCGCCGTTCGAAACGTGTTACTGAGTTGAGCCATCAAAGGGTTACCATCAACTCTGGATTGCAGGAGATGACATAGCCTGGATGAAGTTCGGAGCGGACGGCCGGCTGTACGCAATCAACCCGGAGGCGGGTTTCTTCGGAGTCGCGCCAGGCACCTCGCACAAGACAAATCCCATGGCGGTGGCGACCTTCCAGGCAAGCTATTTATCTTACACGCACTTTGAAGAAACAGCTAGTGATGAGAGTTCTCTTATTGTATTTTCATTGTTTTTTCTTCTGAAATCGCGCTTGATAGATCTCTCTCACCAAAGTCGTATTCTTATGATAAGTCTTTTTTTATCAACTCACTTCTTCTACGGGCTGTTAAAAATAGCCTGTTTCAGGCGAATTCCATCTTCACAAACGTAGCGGAGACGGTAGATGGTGAGTATTTCTGGGAGGGGCTGGAGGATGAGATCAAGGATAAGAGCATCGATATGATCAACTGGCTTGGCGAGAAGTGGCGCATCGGGGACCCGGGCCCCGCTGCTCATCCCAATTCCCGCTTTGCAGCCCCTGCAAAGCAGTGCCCCATTATCCATCCCGACTGGGAATCGCCTCAAGGTCTGGGAATCAAAATAATTCACTAAATTTTGGTAAAGTAGGAAGAGAGCAAAGGTCAGTTATGCAAAACCGAGGACTAAATTACAGTTTTTCCCTGAAAGTTAGGAGAGGAGCTTGAGCTTCCTCTTCACTACTTTTCAAGAGGTCTCAGAAAGGCTTGAGATTTGTTTGCTGATGTAGATCGGCAACATAAGTTTTTGATTGTAAAGGAAAAGTCACTTGTTTCCAAAAGGACGTTCTTTGTTTTTCGCAATGCGTTGCTTTTTTGAATGTAGATGAGTTCTTCTCGAACGAACTGTCCTCAGCACTCTCTGAATTTCAAGTTTGAAGGTGTTCCTATCGAGGCTATCATCTTCGGTGGCCGGAGACCAGAGGGAGTGCCATTGATCTACGAGACTCACTCATGGCTACATGGCATCTTCGCCGGAGCTTGTCTGAAAAGCGAGGCCACCGCAGCGGCTGAATACAAAGGTTCTATCTCGACATGTCGTATGTTCTATTTGTTTTCATGAAGTGGCAGCTTTGATATTTACTTTTTCAACTATTAGCAGTAAGCAACGTGCATTCCCCGGAAAATTCGAAAATTTGTTAAGTTACTAATGGATCTTACAGGAATACATAAGGTTGTTACACAATGAAATACGAACAAAACTGAAACATTGAGCAAGGCAGAGGTAAAGGGCAAAGAGAGAAGAACTTATCTGTAGCCTCAAAGGTCTCCCACTCAAAGAACGGTCGTATTGAAAATGGTTATACTATCCAACGGGCGAAAAGTATTCCATAGAGTGCAGCCGATCTCAATGGTCAACCCAACCGAGAGTGAGCGCGTTGACACATTCATTAGTGAAACAAACGTGATCGTTGAACCTATTATCTGAAGGGAAGACGGTAATGCACGACCCAATGGCGATGCGTCCGTTCATGGGTTACAACTTCGGCAAATATCTACAGCACTGGATCGATCTCGAGCAAAAAGGAAGAATTGTTGGTGAACTTAATTTCAAAAAATTGATCTCAAAGAGTTCATCTGATCGTTAGACCTCTTCAAAAATTATCTCAAGACTACTTTTTTTGTTGAACAGATGCCTAAGATCTACCACGTTAACTGGTTCCGTAAAGACGCGAATGGAAAGTTCCTGTGGCCTGGATTCGGGGAGAACATTCGTGTGGTTGATTGGATCGTGAGAAGGCTGGATGGAGAAGAAGGCATTGGTCATGAGACGGCCGTCGGAGTCGTCCCCAACACAGTTCTCTTCACTTACTTACATGCGAAAAGATGTTATAAGTCTAAAATATAATGGGATGAAAAGTGTATAAGTGCGAACACAAATGCATGAAAAAATTATAGGTGTAAAATACGAATGTCTGAACAAGTCATAGGTGCAATATACGAGTACTTGAATAATTTATAGGTGTAAAACATGAATTCATCAATTTTGATAGAATACATAGAACGTGAAGGAGGGTTGATTGTCAATTATCTTGTAACTTTGATTGGTTTGAGAATATATATATATATATAAAAAGAAAATAGGACCATAATAGGATCAAAGGTTCAAAATAGGATCATACGATCCCTAAGTATTCAGTGAGTGATGTTGAGTCAAGGTGCCAGTAATATAGTCAAGGTGCCAGTAATATAGTCAAGGTGCCAGTTGAGTCAAGGTGCCAGTAATATAGTCAAGGTGCCAGTTGAGTTAAGGTGCCAGTAATATAGTCAAGGTGCCAGTTGAGTCAAGGTGCCAGTAATATAGCCGCTTGCCTCTCTCTGGTCAACTAGAAAGTCTCAAAGAAAACATCCTAGACATGGTGCAATTGTAAACGGAGGAATTTTCCGGGTTTTAAATTAACCGCACCAAACGGCCTTAAAACATTTTTACCAATAAGACTTCTGGGCAAGCAGATCAAAACACTTACTGATGCTGGAGATGAATGGAAACTCGAGACTAAGAAGACCGGTCAGAGCCTCTAGAAAATTGGCAAAATTCCCATTTCTGGATTTGTAAATTCCAGCTCGTTCAGGGTTCGATAAACCTGGAAGGTCTGCCAAACATTAAATGGGATGAGCTCATGTCTGTCCCTGCCGCTTATTGGAAGCAAGACGCCGTAGAAATCAGGAAGTTCCTCGAGGAGCAGGTAAGTTTTGAAAGATAAAATTGAGATTCGACTTTATAATAGAGGTGTAACTTTGAACCGCTTTCTGAGTGAAATTTAAGCACTATTCAGAAAAGGTAGCGATACAAGTTCTCAGTTTGTAAGGTATGCTCTATTTTTTTCGGTCTCCTCAAAGTCTGACGTTCCTTGATAATTGGTCTTTTCAACATGAACGCTTCTTTTTAAGATAAACAACTTGTTATGTATTTCCTTATGGTAAAATTCAACTCTCCAATGTCATATTACTTCATAATCAAACGCCTCTGTGAATTTCGAGCTTATAAAGTGCCATACATCTAACATCCTCAGGTGATAGTAATAACATGGTAGAAATTGTTGGGATGTTTTAGACTTTGCGGTTTCAAGGTGTTTTGATTTCTGCTATGAGCCGGGCTCTTTCTTTCTCATCAGATCAGATGAGGAAAGCGGGTAGACAATGTAAACTCGACCGCTCTAGAGATAGCGAAAATCAGAAACGTTTATATCATATCATTTATTCTCAAAATTTCGCTCATGTCTTTTTTGAATTGAGGTCGGTGAGGACCTGCCAGCTGACATTCGGAAGGAGATGGAAGATCAAGAAGCGCGTGTGAACGCCCTTTCGGAGTAGATGTCCCTCTGTATCCACCTCTATCTTTTTCCTTAGCATTTTCCCAAGACGGCGTAGTCCACTAATGTTACCTCTTTTGATTTCATCCGAAGACTTGTTTATCAAATATAAATAGTTTAGTGGAAGAATATTGATAATGTAAAGAATTTCCCGCAAGATTCGCCCGTAACTGAAAAGCATTCAGTCACAACGACGAGCCCTCTATAAAACTTGATGTAAACAACTTTGTGCCTATAGAAGGCTTTGTCACCAAGTTTCAGCTTATTGTTCTCAGGCGACCGCTCTCTCTTTCTCTTCTAAATCTCTCTGTCTCTCTCTGTTTTTTCCTTCGTCTCTCTCTCTCTCTCTCTCTCTCACTTACTCGCCCACACCCGGTTTCTTGCAACTTTTGTTGCCTCCTTTTTCATCTTTAGTTGTATGCTATCCCTCAACCCATTCATTCATTCCTTCTTGATTTTTTGTTGCGTTTTTCTGTTTTTGTCTTCTAAAAGTTTCCTCTCTTATTTGCACTCTTTGTTCGTTTCCCTTTCATGCCCAAAATGCCCCCTATATATTTGCTCACTACTCTATTCGCTCACAATGAAATAGTCCTCAATAGTATCTAGAGTTGTTGAAAGTGAAATAATGAATTAAAATCACCTAAATGGTTTTTTATTTGTTACAGAGCTGCCTGATATGTAATAAAGCTGGTCAAAATTGAATTTGAATCATGTTGAAAAGAGGGGTTGAGAGAAATGTTTTGATTGAAAGGGGCGAAGGAGTGTGAATAAACTTGCCCGCTTCATGGTTTCGGCAGACAGAAAGGCATTCATCAACAACAGCGCCAGAGCTCGTTGTTCTCTATTACCTCATTCCTACTCTTATTTGTTCCTTCCACCAATACACTTTCTATTCCACAGTAATGAGAGCAAGTCACAGCAGTGAAAGTATGTAGGGAGGGAAAAATAGTTATAAGTAAGAAAAGAAAGAAGGAATAAAAAGGAAATGAAAAGAGAAGAAAGAAATAAAATAGAGAAAGAAGGAGAAAAGGCATGAAAATAGGTAGAGAAAGAAAAACTTGTGGAGAACGTGCATGAGAGTGAGGCGTAAAGTTACCGAGAGGGTAAAAAAACATCGTTAAACAAGAGAAGAAAAGCATTTCAAAAAGAAGGAAGAGTGTCCCCAAGCACGAACTGATTCATCGACTTCATTGCGAAAAAGTTGAATTGTTTTATCTTTCTTCTTCGAGAAGTCCACCAGATATTATTTACGACATGTATAGGTAGTATAATTATTGTATAACTGAGCAAATTCAAAAAAAAATTGGATGCGTTATTAAGTCTTCAACTTTCTCTTTGGTGACTTGCTCGCACTTCTGGTGAAAAAGAGACCACTGGGTTCAATTCCGCCCCGTGGACTAGCTTTTGTCCATGTGGTACAATAATCGTATGTCATCTTCCCTTTTTTGCTATCAGTAAACTTTTTGAATAATTTTTTAAACACTTTCTTGAACATGAATAAAATCTCAATGTTCTTTCGTGTGGGGATGATAGAGAGGGTTGGAAATTGAATCTGTGAACGTAGGTATTTGTATCAGTGATATGAATGAGTCGTTGTTCAATTTGTTCGCTAAAAGAGCACAACAGTAAGTGCGCCGAAGAAAAAGATGAAGAGCGGAATAAGTCTCCTCTTTCTTCCTCCAATAGTCATTCAATGCTCGATAACAGAGCATTCACTGTCCCTTTCTCTTTCTCTCCCACCATGAAGCACTTCGATCCAGGCTGCTGCTCTCTATACATATGCCGCTACATCCTGCAGCCATACTCTGTGACCTGATCTCTCACCATCTCATCTCTCTCATCATCTCTTCGTACTTTTCTCTGATTATCTTGTTTTCTTTTTAAGCGCCTCTCGTCATTTCTTTATTTATCTCTCTCATCCTACGATTTTCTTTTCATGTTCCTCTCATTTCATTGTTTCTTCTTAATCTCTCTCTGATCCTCTCATCATTCCATTGTCTTCTACTCCCGTATTCGCTCACTCTCTACATTTATAATTGTCTCTACCACACATTTAGCTCCTCGCATCAACATCACGAACAGGTTCCTTGTTTCTCATTTCCCTTGCATCTTTTCTTCCCGGCCGCGACGCGCGAATGACGCGTTGCGTGTTTCCTCAATCGTTATAATATAGCCATATTTCTCTTTTTCTATGTTCTTTTGCATGAATATACATATTGGTGTATGCTGTTTCCTAAGCTCTCACGTTAGAAATGGTTTTGATAGAACGAGAGAGGGAGAGATAGAGATTTAGTTGGAGAGAAGATAGAAGAGAATCAGAAACACCGCGTCAAACTTGGTTGCAGATGGACTACAGTGTGAAGTATCTGTAGCTAACTAAGAGATGAGTTACGAGGCTGTGCCTTGCATGTTCAGTCGTCGCGGAAACGAAGGAGAAGAGCAACAGTTTATCGGAATCATTATCCGTCCGTCAACTACGCAGGTTTTTTTTCTCGTTCCGCTTCTTGCTGAACTCCAATTTATACAGTAAACATGCATCGAGTTCGTTAGAGCGACTGATAAAATTTTGGCATGGTTGGAAAATGACGTAGGGGTAGCCAATACAACCACCAACCGCTTTGATGGAAAAATTAAAAACTGAAAAATCAATCATTGATTTTTCAATTTGTTCAATATTTCAATGTTCAAAATTTTCAATTTCATTGTTCAATATGTGCAATAAATCAACCAATCATAATATTTGTTCAAAGAAAAAGACAGATTTGAATTGAAGGAACTTTTTAAATTTATGGACCCCCCTCCTAGAGGTTCAATTGGGTCAGATGAGAGTGGCATTTTTTTGATACGGTCTCGTTAGCCTAAGCCGAACGGCCTCGTTAGCGTAAACTTTTTCCTAAGCCTAAGCGTTTTTTGGCAATTTTTCACTTTAGGCCCCCCCCCTCCCAGAGGTTCCATGGGTCATACTTCTGACTTACTTACATTTAATTAAAAAAATATTTTTACGTTAAAGAAATAATTTTACATTGAGAACGCTTAGGCATAAAAAAAAGTTTACGCTAACGAGGCCGTACGGCTTAGGCGAACAAGACCGTATCAAGAAAATGACCCAATAACTGTCTCAAAAACTGACCCAATTGAACCTCTGAGAGGGGGCGGGCCCTAAATTTCAATTTCAATTCTTTATTCCAGTTGTACATGTAAAAGTTATGACAATGGATGACTGCCACGGATGTGGGATCAGTGTTTAAAAAAAACAAAAGGAAACAGAAGTTTAGTACAATGGTCAGAAAAAAACATAAAAATAAGAAAACATTCACAGAAAAGAGTAAATCTGTGAAAAAAAAGAGTTTAAAAAAAAGTTTTAAAAAAATCTAAAGTGAAAAATTTCCCGTTTTTTATGTTAAAATTTTCGTAAATGTAAAAACAATTTTTTTAGTGTAAAAATATTTTTTTGTGAATGTAAATAAGTCAGAAGGGAACTTTTTCATTTTAAGCCCCCCCCCCTCTCAGAGGTTCAATTGGGTCAGTTTTTGGGACTGTTATTGGGTCATTTTCTTGAAACGGTCTCGTTCGCCTAAGCCGTACGGCCTCGTTAGCGTAAACTTTTGCCTAAGCCTGAGCGTTTTTTATTGTAAAAATAGTTTTTTGATGTAAAAATAACTTTTTTGAAAATGTAAATGAGTCAGAAGTATGACCCATGAAACCTCTGGGAGGGGGGGGGGTTCCTAAAGTGAAAAAGTACCGAATAAAAGTTAGAATGTATAAAAACTACAGTGAAGTTATCAAAATTGAGGAGAACTCGACAGAGACATATTTTCAACAATTAAGTTTCCTCTGTTTACTTAACAGCAAAAAGATTTGTTGAAGAATGGAATGGTAATTGACAAAAGAAACTGTGGTTATTGAAATTTTGAGGCAGTTGAAAAAATAAGGTAAAGGTGGATGTATATTGCATCACACACTCATTACTTAATGGTATCGTTCCTAAGCCGTACGGTCTCTTCAGCGTAACCTTTACCTGAGCCTACGAGAAAAAACAGTAAAAAATTCTGAGAGTCTAAGCCAGAGTGAAAAACAGTTTAAAAAAAACTGGAAGTTTGTTGTGCAATTTACATCCAACCTCAGCTTTTGTCAATTTCCTGAAAATTGCCTGAAAATTTTAATTACCTCACACTCTTTTGTCAATAGCCGAATCAAATGAGTTTTTCGAATTGTATTTTGTAAATTTAGCAACTAAGGGTGTTACTAGGGGTTAAATAATGACTGGATCGGTCCCGTCGGCGGATACATATACACACACTATCGACAAAAAACTCCCTCTCTTTTCTTACCCCTTTTCTTCATCCCCTCTTCTTTTTTCCTCCAAACTTTGAGCGGCGGATACATGTAAACCCAAATTGGGCGGCTCCATTTAACCCCTGGGTGTTACTTGCCAAACATCGCAAGATCGTTCTCAGAAATTCATTAATAATTTTAAAATTAATTATTGAAGTTTTGGTTTTTTCTGAGGTCCAAATTTTTTATCCGAAAAAATGCTTACTATTCTGAGGAAAAAATTGTTTCTCAACTATTGAATAAAACTTAAAATAATTAATCAAAAATGAGTTACTATGAATCTTGTAAAATAGGGCACTTTTTGCGTTTAGGGCCCCCCTACCAGAGGTTCAATTGGGTCAGATGAGAGTGGCTTTTTTGATACGGTTTTGTTAGCGTAAGCCATACGGCCTCGGTAGCGTAAACTTTTTCTTAAGCCTAAGCGTTTTTTATTATAGTATAGTTCGTATAGTTATGTTCTTTTCGTCAGTATAGTTCGTCAAAGGAGGGCGATGCCGGACTGGCCTGGGCATGCCACCGGATAAAACATCAGCCGATACTCCCCTATACTTTTTAATGGCGAGTCGAGGCGCCAGTAAAATAGCCTCTTGCCCTTCTCCGGTTAACGAATGGGTCTCGCGAAGAGGATCGCCGACTGCGGTGCGAGTGTAGACATAGAAAATTTCTCCGGACTCGAGAACGATCCTCACCAACCTATCCCAAAGGACCTCACCAACCTCGACAGGATCTATGGGCAAACAACACAAGCGTTTTTCAATGTAACTTTTTTTCGTAAGTGTAAATAAGTCAGACGTATGACCCATGGAATCTATGGTATGGGGAAGGGGTCTTAAATGCAAAAAGTGCTTAAAATAGGGACAGTTTGATTCAAATTGCTGGAAATGTTTGGAATGTTTCATAAGATCAAAACATAATTTTGGAAGTGAATGAAAATAAACGTATCAGTAATATTATTTGTCTAATTGATAATGATATTAAGAATAATCAATTAACCATATTTACC
Source organism: Allodiplogaster pararmata (assembly GCA_964056735.1). Lineage (NCBI taxonomy): Eukaryota > Metazoa > Nematoda > Chromadorea > Rhabditida > Diplogasteridae > Allodiplogaster > Allodiplogaster pararmata. Next base: position 8,407,798 of record OZ057407.1, read on the forward strand.
TTGATTAATTGATAGTTATGATAACAATTATGAGTTGTGTCTACAGGAACCACAGCTTGTTCGTCAGGGTTCCGCACGGGCTGGGACTTCCACATCAAGCCCAATTCCTCCAGGAACAACTCCGCTCATTCTCTCCCCATCTGCTTTCCCGAACGGCGGCAGGCCTTTGGTACTGGGGACAGACGCCAACCAAAGGGTAACAATTAAATTTTTCGCGTTAATTTTCGCCTTAATAAGAAATTCACGCTTTCTGCGATGAGATGCAGAGTTGATCAGATGAACTTATAAGCATGGTGTTTCTTTGCCCGCAATGCGGGAAGAAAAAGTCTATGCGCTTCTCAAAAAACCCAAAAAAACTTAAAAATCTAAGCGCTTGGAAAACTTTTTTCTCGCATTTTTAGTAAGAAAAGTCCAAATCATTGGAGAAATTTAATGTTGAACTCTGAAATTTCATGAACCTATGCGTTCGAAAAAAGTTGTGTGGGTGCTAAGAAAAACCCTGCTTATAAGCTATTTTATAGGTCACTGCTAGTCTGTAAAGCGAGCGGTAGAAGCATGCTTAGTGCAATAAACACTTTCAAAAGTTATTGAAACCTTAAGTTTGATTCGTTTTGTCCGTGTTGTGGTTGAGCTCGAACATCATTGCACAATATTCAGTCCACACTACCATGATTTTAACCCAATTAAAGAGTAACCTTCTAAATTAATCAAATATGACGATCCGATCCAATCGTTCTTATTCCATAATTGAACCGTCCACGAACTTTGAGTGTTATAGTATGGCCTCAGTTACGTTCATGTAAAAATCTTCAAATTCTAAGTTACACAGTTTGAAGAAAGTGACGCCTGGTTAAGATGACAAGAGATTGAGAAATGTATAAAAAATGTATAAAAAAAAGCCATTATAAAAACTTTTTTTTCTGTGCGATAGTTCAATCATTTACGTTCATGTAGGTAATTCATATACAAAGCAAGTAATTTCGATACTGGAATGTTTAATAAAGGATTTCCAAGCTTTAAGAATGTTGTGAAGATGTTAAGAATGTTTAAGAATGTTAAGAATGTTCCATGCTAAGAGTGAAGTTAAAGAAGTGAATCATTTGAGATCTTAAACTTCTAATCCTGGTCTTGCTTTGTGGGCATATTGTTAATAAGAGTATAAGATAATAATAAAACAATCGATAGCTGTAATATAACAGTCATCGCTCCCATAATTAAAAGAAATTTTTTTAGAAATGAGAAAACTGAGACAAAGGAGCAATTAAGTGTGGCGTCGCACTGAAGAGTTTTTACAGACCGCCTAAAGTTTCAAATCCGTTCGATCTATGTTGAGCTATGGTGAGTATAGACTCTAAAGTCTCGCTTGTTGAGGTGCTGCTGCCAGCGGGTGTCGGACAGTTCCGCCTGGTCAATGGTATGGGCCCAACAGCGGTCGCATCCGAGGCCATTTGGCCGGGAACGCGGCCTTCCGCTAACAGCCCAGGCGGTCTGGCGACAGTCTCCTCCTCGACGGATCTAGCCACGCCCTCCCAACCACAACCAGACTCCTCATCCGCATCCTCTTCTTCAAGAGCCACCCCAGTCCCAGTGCACGCGGCCAACATCCGCATAGCTTCCGCCTCCATTCGATCATCTAACTCACCACAGTACAAAATATCTTCACCACAGGTTCATCCCTCTCAATATAATAATTTCTGAAGTTACTTACCGCTTAGATACGCGTTAACCTGATAAGAGAAACTGATGTTATAGAGTCAGTAGCTTTTCTTAGTGTGTAGCAGCAGTGAGAGAGTAAAATTTATGCAAACAGTACCAGCATTCTTCGATTCTTTGGTTTGCCTGGATATAGACCTCGAAATTGAAGGCAAATTAGTCTGTGCGCACTATATCTGGCTTATGCGACAGCCAGACATCCTCACAAAACTGTGAAATCATTCAACAATAACCGAAGCAGATTACCAAAAAAACATAAACTCCTCAAGAGAAGAATTTTTGGAAAAAGGTCTTCCTGAGTTTTACTCTAGTTTCCACTTTATCAGAATATGTATGTTCTCAGAATCTCTGTAAATCAAGGCAAAAAAGGAATTCAATTGTTTTCAAAGTATGGATTTCTCAATCACCGTACGAGAGAAATATGTCAATTAGCACTTTTGTAGATGATTCAAAAAATTCTATCGTTCGGTAAAAACTTAAACGGGTACTATTTACCGGAACAAACAACTTGCATTGCAAGCACCCACGAACGGAAGAAAAGGCTGACTTTTTTGAGGTGTCATCACAGGCTCCCGTCTCTTCGACTTCCTGGATAGAAAGAACGACTCCGGATTCGGGAATCCATTCAGTGCCCGTCTCTCCCCATTGCATACCGACTTCCACCATCTCTCCGATCGCAGAGCAGGCGGAGGAAGAGGACCCCGCTTCCTACGATGACATGCCCAAGTTGCTCCCAGCAGACCAGGAAGAAGAGTGCGCGGCTTCAGGCCTGGAGCCTAGTCCCTCGTCGCTTCTTCCTGCACCGCCCACTCTGCCGGATGAGGCCTCTGCGAGCACACACGCTTTGGACAGCGAGACACCCATCCTGCCACCCTCATTCTCGATATCCTCAGCGATGGAACCCGATGAGATCGCGGAACAGCTGCTCTCCTCCTTGGCCCCGGAGAAGGCGAAGCAGCTCTCCTCCCTCATGATGCTGAAGGCCAAGGGGCAGAAGAGGGCCCGCAAGGCACAAGAGAAGGCGCTCAAGGAGGAGAAAGGAGAAGAACCGGATAGAAAGAGGAAGCGAGCGAAGGCTGAAGACACCAATAAGAGGAAAAAGGTTCCCGAGAATGAGACCGATGATACCAAGAATAAAACAGTACATAACGAGAAACAAAGTGAGGATCTCGAAAAGAAGAAGCACGAACTCAAAAAGGAGACGCAAGATCCTAAGGACGAGACAGAGACACTTGTGCAGTACAGAAAGGCGGTGAGAAGAGATTACATGAATAAATTGGCGGATGTCATCAAGAACATCGTTATGCGTATGGAGGAAATGCGCTTGGAGAGTATGAAGCGAAAGGTAGTCAAAGATGACGTCGTCGTCGTTGGATCACCGTTTAGATCAATTGATGACTGGTCGAAAAAGGAGAGCATGTTGTGCAATCCGGGTACGATTAGCTGGTTGGGTTTGGAAAAGACGCGGAAGGTCGTCAAAGAAGTTGTACCTGCAAAAGAGGACGAGAAGATGAAGGAACGTCCTTTGAAGGCCAAGCCTGGCAGGAATACTAGAAAGGCTCAGCCCGGGTCTCGCGTGATAGCAATTCCCAACAGGTAACTTCGAAAGCCATTTTGTGTGCTTTTATTTTTATACTTATTTGTTATTTAATCAATCAAGGTGTTTTGAATTATCATAATCCTTTTAGGTTATTTTACTTTTTCATTTTTTGAGAATTATCCCGCTTTTTTCTTCTTAAAAAGGAAATTTCGCTCTAATTTCTTTCAGGATAATTAAGAAGCGCGGATCTTCGGATGGCTCTATTCCTCCAAAAACAAGTAACTACTTTCCTCTTTTTCACCTATAGTTTTAAATTTAATGCTCTAACGGGTTGTAATTGAATAGTCATGAAATGGTTAAACTTCCAAGCTCTATCAATAATAAGATCTTGGTTCATCTTTAAGATTCTGTGATAAAACTTACATTTTCAGAAAATTCAGCATTTTCTGCTCCTATATGCCAAAAATCAGAAAAATCTGTTTGCTAAATCATATTACTCAAGGGGTCAAAGATGGTACACAGTCGAAAAAGGGATAGATAGGAGAACGTGAGAGATAAGGGAGGTGAGAGAGCGCGGAAAGAGAGGGTAAAAAGAGAGGTTTGGGAAGCCAAATAAATCGGCCAAAAAATTGTGGACAGAGGTTTTTTCCCTTACTGGTTTAAATAGAAGAGGAATATTAGTAATATCACAGATTGATGAAGGCTAATGAAAATCTTTTCTACTCATAGCAATCGTGATATGCAATTCACTTCTACTGCTAAGTAAGCAAATTTATTGAGCTCTCTTCAGTAGAAACGGGAATATTTGAGAAAGGTTAGTTCTAGCTGAAGGCGTCTTCGGGAAATGGTTGGGAAGGGGCAAAGAAGAAAGGTTAGTTCTAGCTGAAGGCGTCTTCGGGAAATGGTTGGGAAGGGGCAAAGAAGAAAGGTTAGTTCTAGCTGAAGGCGTCTTCGGGAAATGGTTGGGAAGGGGCAAAGAAGAAAGGTTAGTTCTAGCTGAAGGCGTCTTCGGGAAATGGTTGGGAAGGGGCAAAGAAGAAAGGTTAGTTCTAGCTGAAGGCGTCTTCGGGAAATGGTTGGGAAGGGGCAAAGAAGAAAGGTTAGTTCTAGCTGAAGGCGTCTTCGGGAAATGGTTGGGAAGGGGCAAAGAAGAAAGGTTAGTTCTAGCTGAAGGCGTCTTCGGGAAATGGTTGGGAAGGGGCAAAGAAGAAAGGTTAGTTCTAGCTGAAGGCGTCTTCGGGAAATGGTTGGGAAGGGGCAAAGAAGAAAGGTTAGTTCTAGCTGAAGGCGTCTTCGGGAAATGGTTGGGAAGGGGTAAAGAAGAAAGGTTAGTTCTAGCTGAAGGCGTCTTCGGGAAATGGTTGGGAAGGGGCAAAGAAGAAAGGTTAGTTCTAGCTGAAGGCGTCTTCGGGAAATGGTTGGGAAGGGGCAAAGAAGAAAGGTTAGTTCTAGCTGAAGGCGTCTTTGGGAAATGGTTGGGAAGGGGCAAAGAAGAAAGGTTAGTTCTATCTGAAGGCGTCTTCGGGAAATGGTTGGGAAGGGGCAAAGAAGAAAGGTTAGTTCTAGCTGAAGGCGTCTTTGGGAAATGGTTGGGAAGGGGCAAAGAAGAAAGGTTAGTTCTATCTGAAGGCGTCTTCGGGAAATGGTTGGGAAGGGGCAAAGAAGAAAGGTTAGTTCTAGCTGAAGGCGTCTTTGGGAAATGGTTGGGAAGGGGCAAAGAAGAAAGGTTAGTTCTAGCTGAAGGCGTCTTCGGGAAATGGTTGGGAAGGGGCAAAGAAGCCATCTTCTAGCTGAAGGCGTCTTCGGGAAATGGTTGGGAAGGGGCAAAGAAAGGTTAGTTCTAGCTGAAGGCGTCTTCGGGAAATGGTTGGGAAGGGGCAAAGAAAGGTTAGTTCTAGCTGAAGGCGTCTTCGGGAAATGGTTGGGAAGGGGCAAAGAAGAAAGGTTAGTTCTAGCTGAAGGCGTCTTCGGGAAATGGTTGGGAAGGGGCAAAGAAGAAAGGTTAGTTCTAGCTGAAGGCGTCTTCGGGAAATGGTTGGGAAGGGGCAAAGAAGAAAGGTTAGTTCTAGCTGAAGGCGTCTTCGGGAAATGGTTGGGAAGGGGCAAAGAAGAAAGGTTAGTTCTAGCTGAAGGCGTCTTCGGGAAATGGTTGGGAAGGGGCAAAGAAGAAAGGTTAGTTCTAGCTGAAGGCGTCTTCGGGAAATGGTTGGGAAGGGGCAAAGAAGAAAGGTTAGTTCTAGCTGAAGGCGTCTTCGGGAAATGGTTGGGAAGGGACAAAGAAGAAAGGTTAGTTCTAGCTGAAGGCGTCTTCGGGAAATGGTTGGGAAGGGGCAAAGAAAGGTTAGTTCTAGCTGAAGGCGTCTTCGGGAAATGGTTGGGAAGGGGCAAAGAAGCCATCTTCTAGCTGAAGGCGTCTTCGGGAAATGGTTGGGAAGGGGCAAAGAAAGGTTAGTTCTAGCTGAAGGCGTCTTCGGGAAATGGTTGGGAAGGGGCAAAGAAAGGTTAGTTCTAGCTGAAGGCGTCTTCGGGAAATGGTTGGGAAGGGGCAAAGAAAGGTTAGTTCTAGCTGAAGGCGTCTTCGGGAAATGGTTGGGAAGGGGCAAAGAAGAAAGGTTAGTTCTAGCTGAAGGCGTCTTCGGGAAATGGTTGGGAAGGGGCAAAGAAGAAAGGTTAGTTCTAGCTGAAGGCGTCTTCGGGAAATGGTTGGGAAGGGGCAAAGAAGAAAGGTTAGTTCTAGCTGAAGGCGTCTTCGGGAAATGGTTGGGAAGGGGCAAAGAAGAAAGGTTAGTTCTAGCTGAAGGCGTCTTCGGGAAATGGTTGGGAAGGGGCAAAGAAGAAAGGTTAGTTCTAGCTGAAGGCGTCTTCGGGAAATGGTTGGGAAGGGGCAAAGAAGAAAGGTTAGTTCTAGCTGAAGGCGTCTTCGGGAAATGGTTGGGAAGGGGCAAAGAAGAAAGGTTAGTTCTAGCTGAAGGCGTCTTCGGGAAATGGTTGGGAAGGGGCAAAGAAGAAAGGTTAGTTCTAGCTGAAGGCGTCTTCGGGAAATGGTTGGGAAGGGACAAAGAAGAAAGGTTAGTTCTAGCTGAAGGCGTCTTCGGGAAATGGTTGGGAAGGGGCAAAGAAAGGTTAGTTCTAGCTGAAGGCGTCTTCGGGAAATGGTTGGGAAGGGGCAAAGAAGCCATCTTCTAGCTGAAGGCGTCTTCGGGAAATGGTTGGGAAGGGGCAAAGAAAGGTTAGTTCTAGCTGAAGGCGTCTTCGGGAAATGGTTGGGAAGGGGCAAAGAAAGGTTAGTTCTAGCTGAAGGCGTCTTCGGGAAATGGTTGGGAAGGGGCAAAGAAAGGTTAGTTCTAGCTGAAGGCGTCTTCGGGAAATGGTTGGGAAGGGGCAAAGAAGCCATCTTCTAGCTGAAGGCGTCTTCGGGAAATGGTTGGGAAGGGGCAAAGAAAGGTTAGTTCTAGCTGAAGGCGTCTTCGGGAAATGGTTGGGAAGGGGCAAAGAAGCCATCTTTTTAAGTGAAGAGCAATGAAGAGTAAATGTTATAGTCTATCCCTTACAAAGTTTTTCATAGATTTGTAGAATATACCAGACCGTTCAAAGTTGAGGGGCGATATGAACCGTTAGCTTATTAATTCAAGCTCGTTAAATGAAGGGCTTTAAGCATGGATTTCAGATTGGTTCAATAGCGTGAGTATGCCTGCCATATTTAATTTAGTCTTTCACATTTAAGAGGAGTTTTCATTAATTCGAATCGCACCCTTTGAATAGCTAAATCTGAAGTAATATTGCTCGGTTAAATGATAAGAAGGATATATTCTTCTGGGTGATTGACAGTTGGGTTTGTTATGAAACAACAAAAAGAACAATGAGTTAATTTCAGGACGTGCCTCAGATGCAACAATCGCTAGCAGCAGTAGCAGTTCGAATGCGGTCTTGACTAACTTGGCTAAACGCGAGCGTCTGACTAGTGAAGTCATGACGACGACTAGTGAAAGTTCAAATGCATTCATGGCAAGCAGTCATCCAGACACATTTAGAAAAAAAAGTGGTCGCATAATGAGCACAGCGAGCATTTCGAATAGCAACACAAAGAAGACCAGCGTGACTTCCAATGTGGAGTGGGACTGGAGGCAGCCTCCTTCATGTGGGTGCACTCGTGGAACTTGTGCGCCTTCGGAGTGTCTCTGGCGCGCTATGCGATACGCTTGTGACTCCACCTCATGTCACCTGCCTTCTTGCTCGAATAGACAGAAGGAAGATGCAATCAATACACTATTCGCCAGTGGACCGAGAACCAAAAGAATACTCCGGACCAGGTAATCAATCAAATACACCACAGCTTTCTGATAACAAATGAAAGGCACGTCAACAATGGTTACTGTATAAAACACGGCATGAAATCTTGTGAAACGTCATGACATGTCCCTTAAAGAACACATTTAGTGTTTATAGCAGCACGGGGAAAAGTCAGATTCGTTCGAGCACCACCATCATTAAAATAGTTCCTTCGTTTTGGTTGAATCTGTCCGGATTTGGATCGAGCTTGGGATCCTAATGGTCGTAAACAATACCATAATGTCACATTCGGACTTTCAAATGTTTATAAATTGTTATTATTTTGAGCACTACCCGGAGAGAGGGCGAGTTCCTGTGCGAGTTCGCAGGGGAAGTCTTGAGTCGGTCAGAGATGCTGAGAAGATGCGAGGAACGGAGGGAGGCAGGGGAGGAGCCTCCAGCCGCGCTCTCTCTCTCCCAGACTCACTTTATCGACGCGACTTTCAAAGGCAACTGCTCCAAGTATCTTCGACACTCGTGTCAACCGAACGCAGTATTGCAGTTATGGTGAGAGTGTTATGAATGAAGAAACAGATTGCGATCACATTTCTATTGCGTACGGCTAAAGAAACCTGCGACCTTTTGCTTCTTAGGCGAGACCTTTGACCAACCAGCAAGCAGAATCCCATGAACTTTGAAGATTCTTTGACCGGTAGATTTCAATTTGTTTATAAAAGTTTTACATTTGCAAAACACTAGGTTCTCAGTGCAAATTTGAGTCTTAATTTGTGAGAAAATCTTAATCGAAAGTTTGAAATATTAAATAAGAAAAGCTTCCATGGCAATGATGAAAACTCTATTCTTTTCTCAGTCTCATTTGAAGCCGATAAAAAAGACCTTTGTTTCTTTACTCGCAAATTTGCTTCTTGTTAACTAAATGGGTTCTGATGTGCAGGAAGTCACATGGGCGAATGCGTGTGTGTATCATCGCGAGGAAGGCGATCCCGTCGGATAGCGAGATCAAGGTGAACATGTCAAGGTGGCTGCCGGAGGGCCGGCCTTGCACGTGCAGGGGCAAGAAATGTCGAGGAGCCATTCTACCCTGCAAGGATGAGCGAGGAACTCTCTCGCCTGACGAGGAGGCAATTATCAGATGCAGTCGACGCATGTTGGTCAGGAACTTGAGGAGGAAGCGGAAAGAGAGAAGGGATTTGGTGATGGAGGCGGTAGATAGAAGTCTCCGCCGGGTTGATGGAAGTATCAGTCGGAGACTCGGGAAGCACATCGACGCGATGCGAGTCGCGGCGAGGAATCGTGACGAGCAGCTCTTCTTCGCCATACTGTATCACATCACGGAGAAGATTCTCGAGGAGGAGTTTCTGTGTGAGGGATTGATGTGAGTATTCACTATGGTTTGATGATCATTTTATCATCTTTGATATTGGTTCATTCTTTCGGTGGTGGTTTTTTTGATTGGGGTAGTGGAAGAGTCGCACACTTTGAAGGAACATTTACATAGTAAGAATTAATGATGGAATCCGGGGCGGAGGTTTTCTATTGAGGTACCTCCATAAGTTATCTATTGAGGTACCTCCATAAGTTATCTATTGAGGTACCTCCATAAGTTATCTATTGAGGTACCTCCATAAGTTATCTATTGAGGTACCTCCATAAGTTATCTATTGAGGTACCTCCATAAGTTATCTATTGAGGTACCTCCATAAGTTATCTATTGAGGTACCTCCATAAGTTATCTATTGAGGTACCTCCATAAGTTATCTATTGAGGTACCTCCATAAGTTCAATCAAAACTGAGTCAGTTATAGAGAAACCACAATAGTTAACCTTCGCCGAAATCAGGAAAGGATAGCAAACATAGATCGAATCTGAATCTAAATTGATGCATCATATGCTGAAAAGTCGCACTTAATTAATCATACATAGACTGATCATTTTGTTTCGTACACCATAAATCATAGGTGATAGACGAATCCGCGTATCCAAGTTTGTAGATGTTAAAATTTCTACGATACCGAAAAAATTTCAGAACAATATGCAAGCGATTATTTCCTACACTCCCGCCTAAAGAAAAGGAGAAAATCGAGGAGGAAGAGAAAAAAGAAATGAAAAAAGAGAGCACCAAGATCATCTCAGTCTCATACCAGACGGACTATATCGACCGATTCGAACCGGTTTCTCCTTTCACTTTTTTAACGATTGTTGGTATCTGGAGAGAAGTTCGCTTTTACGATAGAGGAGTTGGTGAGAAAAAGATTCTTGGCAGACACACAAGCAACTAATTTGTATGATCCATAATGATCTTCCTCGCGCTTGTTCTCGCCTTGAGTGCAGATTATGTACTGTAAATTGATAGATGTTGTAGTTTTTGTTTGCCCATAGGTCCTGTGGATGGGAGTCCTTTGAGATAGTTTGATGAGGATCCTTTTGAGTTCGGAGAAATTTTCTCCGTCTGTACTCGCACCGCAGTCGGTGATCCTCTTCCCGATACCCATTCGTTAAACGGACAAGGGCAAGAGGCTATTTTACTGGCCTCGACTCGCCATTACAAAGTATAGGGGAGAATCGGATGATGTCTTTACTGATAGCATAGATAGCAACTGATAGATAGCAGATCTTATATCACAGAAACACTAGCTGCTTTCTTGGTCATTAATACATAGTCTGTTAGAGATACAGTATGGTGCTATGAACTGACATTTTTGTGATGTTTCATTGGTGAGAAAAAGATTCAATGAGTTCCGCTTCGAATGTTGTGGAACTACGTGGTGAGCTTGATAACTCTGGTAACAATGACGTTTTATCACTCATAAACCAGAGAACGAATCGTTTAAATTTTAATAAGCATGGATCTATCTTCTAGGTGGGCAGCTATGACCCGGACTCGGCGTGGCCAGAAGGCCGCGCGGATGAGAGCGCGGAAGCAGTGCGGTGCGTCTGCGGGGCGGTCGAGGATGAGGGTGACATGGTGGAGTGTGACTTCTGCCACTACTGGCTGCACTCGGAGTGCCTCTTTCCGCAAGGAGACGTGCCTCCGGATGTGCTGCAATGCCCGCTGTGCAGGGAGAACAGACGGCCGCATGGAGACGTCATTCTCTCGACGCAGCCGGATATTCGGCTGCCAAGTTGCAAGTACTTCAAGGCACTCGAGAACTCGAAAGGGCTGCAGATCCGCCTTAATGAGAGTGTCTACGTGAGAAAACCGGCTTCTGATCTGGTAATTTTCACATAGTCGCTTCCTTCCCTCTGCTGATTCAACTATTCTAACCTTAACACCATTATCTCCTTTCTACACCCGAACTTTGCTCAATACGATGATTTATATTAACAACCCGTTCTATTTTGAAAGGAAGTTTGGACAGCAATCTCTTATTCTACTAGCGATCGATAAAAGTAGGGAAACAACAACTGGGAGACGGGATAACATATAAGACGATGCTGGGAATAATTTTCGCCAAAATGCTCGAAATGTTGTTCCATCCCCAACGATAATGTGGCGAAGTGCTATCTACACAGCGGACCTCGCTCTTCAGCGAGAATCACGCTAGGAAGAAGAAGAAGCTCGAAATGTTGTTCCTCAGCCAAAAACTTTATTTCGCCAAGATTTCGAGTATGCGAACTTGGGAGAAGGAAATTCCGTTATTTGTCTTTTTTTAGCTGCCAAAATAGGGACGAAGAATCGGCCACCATTTCGCAGTGCCAAATGATGAATGACTCTGTGGCCAAGTTTTGTTCCTGCCAAATCACGGACAATTTTGTTTTTCTTTTGCGTCATGTTTTGGCACTGCCAAACTTGGCTCTTTTTTGACACACTTTTGTCACTACCAAATCAGGGACAATTTTGTTTTTTACTTTGTGACATGTTTTGGCACTGCCAAACTCGGATCTTTTTTTGAACACTTTTTGTACGTTGAACAAAGCTCCGCAACGACCACATATTAACCACTTCTAGCGACGTACCCCAACCGAGTTTAGTAAACAGTGGAGAAAAATGTATGTTGCTGCGCTAGTACGTAAAGATTTGTGTGGCGGTTGTAGTTGGTTTAATTACCCAAGTTTGAGGTAAAGATTCGATCCGGCTCGTTGAAAGACGTAGCCTGAACCACACATTTAAAGAGATCAAAGTCTAGTATTGGCACTCCCCAAAGAGTTCCTGAGATCGATCCTCCATCATCCCAGAAATGAGGCTAAGGAGTTGCAGGGGCTACAAAAAAAGCCCGATTTTTGGCAGTGACAAAACAAGGACAAAAGTCCCGGTTCTGGCAGTGGCAAAACAAGGACAAAAAAAAACCCGATTTTGGCAGTGACAAAACAAGGACAAAAAAGGCCGGTTTTGGCAGAGACAAAAGAAGGACAAAAAAAGCCCGATTTTGGCAGAGACAAAACAAGGACAAAAAAAGCCCGATTTTGGCAGGAAAAAAAGAAGTACACAAAAAAGCCCGTTTTTGGCAGTGACATAAGCAGTTACAAATTTTGTCCCTTCTTTAGCAGTGACAAAACGAGTACAAAGTAGAAAGCTTGTTTTTTGACGGTTTTTCTTGGCAGGCCCGTCAAAACGCATGTTATTTGCTGCCATTTATCATGGCGCTTTTTTCCGTTCCTTGCCATGGAAAAGCTTGGTTTTTCAAGGGAAATCTGCCCGAGGAACAACATTTTGAGCATTTTGGCGAAAATTATTCCCAGCATCGTCTTATATGTATATACAAGTTCTCAGACAGTTGAGTTTGGTCGAGACGAATTGTAAACGCTAGCGGTGAGACAGAGAGAGAAAAGAAGAGAGAGAGAATGAAAGAGAGACTGGATTCTATCGCGTCCCTTGCAATAGCTTTGAACTATGTAGTTGTTTAATCAAACTTCAATCCAATAGTGAGGTGTTTTCGCTAAAGATCTTTTCCTTTGCAGCACAAAAAGGTCCTAAAGCGATTGGAACTGGGCAAAGCGCAGCGGAGTTCTCTGCGGGATGAAAAAGTGAAAGATGAGGTGATCGTTGATCGATCCGAACTTCGAATTATGCGAGTGGAGCGACTCTTTCTTGCGCCCTCCGGGCATCGATTCGTCTTCGGATTCTATTACGCGAGGCCACACGAGACCTTCTGTGATTCCTGCAAGATGTTCAACCCCAATGAAGTTCGTTTGAGCGCTTGAATAGTAATAATCATTCTGGCGTCCATTCCTGCCTCGCAGCAAGGTACGCGCTTCCCAGAGATGAAATACGGAACTTACTTCGTAGAAGTATTAGCGGTCATCAGAATTCACTCTAGTTTGTGTGTAGCAGCAGTGGGGAGAATAAGATTCCTTCAAGCACTACCAAATCTTTTTGAATTCCTTGATTTGGATGGAACTGTCCAAGTTAGAAATAAAACTTTAAACCATACGCAAAATTGTGAGCGCACAGTACCATTCTGCCAGCCGTACACAAGTTTGAGTGTTGCTGCTGCAAACTTGTTTTTTTCTTCTTCCCAGTGTTTTTGCTCGCTGATGTGATGTCTTTCTCATGTTGAAAGGGTTCGCTCTGAGATAGCAAAAGTCAATTGAAACTCGTTGAGTGCTCCATGTGTGGAAGTAGTAAAAGAGATTTAAAAAATCATCAAGTAGAACTTTTCACTAATATGTTTTTGACTCAGGCAAATTTGTTCGGGGTGTGGCATGATAATTGAGACTAAACTTCATTCTGTTTTTATTTTCCAGACCACTCGATTGATTGATTAAATTGAGTTATTGATTGGTTAATAAAGTCTTCTTAAGGTATTCGCTACTCCTTTGTACGACACTGTGTTCTTGGATGCTGTCGTTGGAAGATGTCTGGTCCTCGAACCTCGTCAGTATTCCATCGGCAGGCCTCTTTTTCCAAAATACAAGGTTTGTTAGTTTTTTGTTTTTCTGTATCTCTACTCTTTCTCCGTCTTTCATTCACATTCTATTTTGCTCTCTCACCCTTTGTCTTGTTCTCTCCTTATTTCTCAACAATTCTTTCTCCTATACTATATCCACCTCTCACATGTTCTTTGTCTTTGTTTATATTTATCTGCGCTCTCTGCCAATGATCTATCAATTAACTTTCGTGGCCTTCTCGAATCATTATTTTGAACGCGCGTCACTCTGCAGGAAGAAGATGTCCTCGTGGCGGAGTACCAAGTGAACAAGAACCTGCGGAGCTTTGAGAAGATCAACAAGAAGTCGCATTATCCCATCAACACGGAATCTTACGCTTTCCTCAAGTTCAACCGACCTCAATTCATTCAGAGGAACTTCACGGTAAGTCGTCAGCTCCATTCAACCTGCGGCTTGTTGTGGTAGCTTCCCCATCAACATTCATATGGCGGTGAGGGTATATTAAAAGGTATCCTGAATGCTGCATTTAAACACCCATTCGCTCTCTGGCCCTTTAAACACCCATTCGCTCTCTGGCCCTTTAAACACCCATTCGCTCTCTGGCCCTTTAAACACCCATTCGCTCTCTGGCCCTTTAAACACCCATTCGCTCTCTGGCCCTTTAAACACCCATTCGCTCTCTGGCCCTTTAAACACCCATTCGCTCTCTGGCCCTTTAAACACCCATTCGCTCTCTGGCCCTTTAAACACCCATTCGCTCTCTGGCCCTTTAAACACCCATTCGCTCTCTGGCCCTTTAAACACCCATTCGCTCTCTGGCCCTTTAAACACCCATTCGCTCTCTGGCCCTTTAAACACCCATTCGCTCTCTGGCCCTTTAAACACCCATTCGCTCTCTGGCCCTTTAAACACCCATTCGCTCTCTGGCCCTTTAAACACCCATTCGCTCTCTGGCCCTTTAAACACCCATTCGCTCTCTGGCCCTTTAAACACCCATTCGCTCTCTGGCCCTTTAAACACCCATTCGCTCTCTGACCCTTTAAACACCCATTCGCTCTCTGGCCCTTTAAACACCCATTCGCTCTCTGGCCCTTTAAACACCCATTCGCTCTCTGGCCCTTTAAACACCCATTCGCTCTCTGGCCCTTTAAACACCCATTCGCTCTCTGGCCCTTTAAACACCCATTCGCTCTCTGGCCCTTTAAACACCCATTCGCTCTCTGGCCCTTTAAACACCCATTCGCTCTCTGGCCCTTTAAACACCCATTCGCTCTCTGGCCCTTTAAACACCCATTCGCTCTCTGGCCCTTTAAACACCCATTCGCTCTCTGGCCCTTTAAACACCCATTCGCTCTCTGGCCCTTTAAACACCCATTCGCTCTCTGGCCCTTTAAACACCCATTCGCTCTCTGGCCCTTTAAACACCCATTCGCTCTCTGGCCCTTTAAACACCCATTCGCTCTCTGGCCCTTTAAACACCCATTCGCTCTCTGGCCCCTTTTTCTCCTCCCCTTTCTCTCGTTTTTTGCTTGTTTGTGCGACTGTCTTCTAATTGTTATCCAAAGAAGGTGATGATAAGATATTTTTGTTTTGATAACAATCTGTTCTCATCGCATATACTTCAGGCTGTTTCTTCCCATCCGCAGAAAGAGCGGTGTATATCAAGATGACTAATCGTAAGGGAATGCCAGCCCTTTGAGAGGCGCGATAGCGTGGGGTGTAAAGAAAGGATAGCTACCTTGGATAGCGCATAGATCTAAACCTCAGTGTGAGTTCGAGAAAAAAACAGTGATACACTCGCTCTATTATAAGCTTGTCGTGCCCTCATCATTCGTCTTGAAAATATCTTGCTTTTGGAGGGGAGGTAAAATTATGCATCATAAAAGGCTACAATGCGTTACGTTGCAGCCGTTCAAAAAAGATGTCGAACAAGAAATTGAGAACAGAGAGTGTATTTTTGCCGGAGAAAGTAGGTTATGTTGCAGCCGTTTGTGTCGTCTGGCCCAACACCTTCCTCTGCGTCTCTGTCTTCCGGTCAGACGACCATGCTCAGTTATCGACAACGTCGGCAGTTGTTGCATAATTACGTCAGTACCACAGATTCTATAATCAGTTCGAAAAGGACAAAAATGCTCAACCGAAAGCTTGAATATGCCTTAATAGTGAACATATGAAAGTATGAAAAAGATTTGTTGATAGATGTGCCTTCATTGTAAGAGGTTCGTATGGGAAAAGACCCACAGATATTCAAATTTTAAACTTGTCAATAAACAATAAGACTTGATCATTAGACCCCTGGTCAGTACCGGAACACTGTAGCGGTGAAGCGAGTAAAGTGCTACACATAAAAATAATGAAAATGAAGCGTTTGTCAGCGAAAGTATTCATACTTCTAATGTATGGTTATTCCAACTGTTATATTTCATAGTAAGAATATGTCATACTTTAAAATACATGTATATACGTGTCTTTTTTATAGTTCAGTTTTCTTGATATGTAGTCAAGAGACCAACTCTTTAAAAATCAGACTTTCCCTCACTTATTTGATTTTTTAACTCATTTTTTTCATACAAAACATTGGTTAAATTTTACTTTAGCGCCTTCCCCCCTTAGCACGTTTAGTCTTTCCAGTGATACAAAAGCCCACCACGGAAATTTTTTCTCGTGGCGTGCGAAAGTAAAACTTATACACTTGAGAAGGGGGAGGGGTAAAAATTAATATCCCAAGATTTAACAATAACCTCTGCCACAGAACATGGGTGACTAAAGTCCACTCCCGGCCGCACGATTTCTCAAGAAAACATTTTGTATTACAAAAGCCCCCCGCGAAATTGTATTTTAACCCCCCTCATATTTTACAAAGGCCCCCGCAAAATTTTACTTATATGACACACTCTAAAATCAAATCAGTTTTGATATTTTTCGCCTAAGCAATCATTCCATAGAAAAGTCAACACTCGTTTGAAAAAAAAAGTACAATTTAATAAAAAATTTGTTCATGGACGCATGAAACAACTCAATATATGATTATGCAGCGGTCTATAACGCCCGCGTTTAAGAAGTATGAAGCAAAAGTATAACATAGTTTTTGCAGTGGATAACCCATATACAGTACCGTGCAGAAGTATACCAAGTATATTTTACAATGTTTCTCTGCAGTGAACGCGAATTAAAGGCTCAAATTTTTATTAGATAATCTTCAAGTACTTCGAAACACTATTTCAACATAACTTTTGAGATGCCCGTTAACTGTGAACAAAAACAGCATAAAAGATGAAATTCAAGAAAAACACAATTTGAGCACATATTCTTCAGTAACCTATGACATCTTCGCTAACAACTTAACCGTCCAATTTTACTCGAAACTTTATTACCCCAGTCTAATACTTCGTCGTCATACCCCTAGCGTCAATGACTGCCTTGCATCTTTGTGGCATAGAGGCCACCAAGTTGGCGAGGGTTGAAACCGGGAGGACGTGCCAGGCCTGCTCGAGTTGGGTGAATTTCTCCGCCGCATTCCAAGCAGTCTTGACCTGGACGGCCTTACCTAGCTCCCCCCACACGTGCTCTATCGGATTTAGGTCCGGTGACTGGCTCGGCCAGTCCATGAGGGTCACTCGACGCTGACCAAACCAGTCTTGGACCGCACGCGAAGCGTGCTTTGGATCATTGTCCTGCTGGTATATCCAGCCCCGGGGCATGTTCGAGCGCGCATGAGGCAGCATGACGTTCGAGAGTATTTCTATGTAATCTTCCTTCCTCATAATACCCTCTACCCTGTGCAGAGGCCCGACCCCACCCGCGTGGAACGCTCCCCACACCATCACTGAACCTCCCCCATGCTTACAGGTCGGAACCTGATACCTAGCATTGAACCTAGAGCCTACAGGCCGCCTCACATGGCTAATTCCGTCTGTCCCGAAAAGCATAAACTTGCTCTCATCAGACCAGAGCACCTGATTCCATTCCTGCACTGTCCAACGCTGATGGTCCTTTGCCCACTGCAATCGCCTCTGCCGGGTCTTCTCCGAGATCATCGGCTTCTTCACCGGGCGACGTCCGAAGAGGCCGGCGGTGCGCAGACGCCTCTTTACCGTATCGACGGAGATCTGAAAACCAATTTTTGCTCAAGAAAAAAATTATCATGCCAAAAAAAACACAAAAAAATTACTTTAACATTGAAGTGCTGCAGCAGTTCCTTGTGAATTTCAACCGCGTTTCTCCGGGGGTTGGCTTTGCTTATCCTAGTGATGACACGGTTGATGCTGGGAGAAGTTAGGGAAGGCCTTCCACGTGATTTCGTCCGAATTGGCGTCTTCGCAGAGCGAGAGATCGTGCCGACATCAGTCTTGAATTGGCGCGCCAGATCGGCCAAACTCATGCCCATTGCCCGCCCACTTGCAATGGTCTGCCGGTCCTTTTCACTTAAATTCTCAGAGCCTTTGGGTCGACCCATTATCTGAAAATGCTAGAATTTTTTTATGATCATTGCAATAAACAGAAACAAATAAACAAGAGCATATGTCAAAAATCTCGAAAAAGACTATTTTAAGAAAAAAATTGCTGAGCTGTTCTGCTTTTTCAGAAACCGCTTCATTCTTTTACAGTATGACGTAAATCACGAGCCACACAACATATAAAAAAATTGCGCTAGTGGGCGCAAAAAAACAAAAGTTATACGATAAAATATACTTTTTGGTATACTTCTGCACGGTACTGTACATATATCCCACTGAGGCTTATCTTTCACCCTGTTGGGTCTAGAGTAAAATTAAACCAAAAAATTCGATAATATATGATTTTTAAATGTTTATTTCATGTTTAATTAGTGGTGAAAGAATGAACTTGAAGAGGCTGCCTTGTGTGTATGGTGAAGATACTGCACCATCCCCCCGCGATTCACACTAAAATATCCTGTTGAGGCTTATCTTTTAAAAGCCGAAAGCTCTAAAACAAAGAGGCAACATTTTCTTTCATACAACTTTGGCGATGCAGAACAAAAACAAATTCTAATGACAATGAGGAATACTAATGACGATACTGGACCTATACTGGACCCTCTTTGATTATTTCGTGGATCGAAGCTTATTTATGTAATAGAACCTACCAAGTTCGAGTTAATCAATCACTTTCTAATAGTTCCATGGTTACCAGTGGTGTTCCACAAGGCAGTGTCTTAGGCCCATTATTATCCTGTTCGCTAATTGGAGAAACAGTATCTCTATTTAATCTTTTCTTCAATTCGTTTAGTTATATGTATAGCAGACTGTCTACAGTATTCTCGGAAATTTATCGGAATACTGAAAAATACGAGAAATTTCGAAAGTGTTTTTTTAGTCGTCGGAACGCCTTCTACGTCTGGCAAGGTCCTGGAAGAGCTCTCAGAAGAAAGAAGATGCAGTTGAGGCTCCCAGCACTCTCTGACTGAGTCCATCTGTGGATACTGTATCTATATCCCTACATTATTTTTGATAAATTTTCTCCGATGCTTATTCATAGTTCGGTTCCTAGATAATTTACCTCCTCTTTTTAATGGGTTCATTCGGGGATGTATACTGTATACCGTACCTCCTCGCTTATCAAGTTTACTGTATCTCGCTTAAGTTGATGAATCCATACAACAAACATATATTCCTCAAAACTCAACATAATCTCACTCACGTTCGTATGCATAACGAGTCTACATTATCATGATGAATCTTGTCCGCATCTGATTGTTGATCAATTCAAGTAAGGGCCTGTAAATAAACAGATGTTTATCAAGCAAAGCACTCGTGACCTTTAACATGTTACTAAAACAGCTGATGAAGACTAGAATAAAGTAAGAAAAATTGAAGTAGGATTTAAGGACTTTTTTTTTTACTGAATTTTTACTTTTTTACCAGGGAGCTGTTATCATAAGTACCACGTCAGTTTTAATTTTTAAAAAAATTTCCAATGAACTAAGTTCACAGATCAAACTCAATTTTTTGGAAGACTAGAAAATCGCAACAAATCGTTGCGATACGATTCCAAAACCCTGAATTCCTTTCCTAACTGACGTGCAAGCATTGAGAACAAGGCAAATAGGCTAAATGTAGGCAAAAACCGGATCTTGAAGCGATTCAATCCCACAACCCTCACATTTTTTCCTGATTGCAAAGCGTGTTACCAGGTTACTAAAGTGGTTTGAACCCGCTTAGGATGTGAGTTTATCAATATGCCTCAAGATGGCTGAAATACGTTTTTTAAAAGATCCGATTCGATTCCATAACCCCCCAGCTATTCCAGAAGACAAGAAAGCACTTAACCTATGTTCTCTAAAGTTGCAAAAAACCCGTCTGATGAGTTTCTATCTCATAAATCCCCCTTCCCATTCCTTGATGACTTTATAGCATGGTACCTGAGTCACTAAGCCTTCTTTTATGTTAAAGTTAAATGTAGTTTTTGACTTCCACAGAGGGCAGCTACCAAGGCTGCGCACCAACCGTTTTCAACAGTAAAAAAAGTAAAACTAATTTGCTCACATACAGTTAATCTTTATGGTTAAATACGGTTGGTGAACAAACCAGTGCGCAAACCAAAGGGAAGACAAAGGAAGAAGTTAAAAGGTCGTGAGGTTGAAAGGTCGTTTGTTATTTGTACCAAACAAGCAACACACTAATAACACTACAGACAACACTTTGAGTGTTGATGACAGCTATAATAAAATTACTGTGTTCAGAGTATGTTGCGTGTGTGGTACAAATAACAAATGTCCTCACGGCCTTTCGATTTCTTCCTTTGGCATTTCCTTCCACATACACAAAATGAATGATTTTCCAGTCTTTGAATACTTTGCAAATTGAATAAGAATTTGACTAAGACTGGTGCCTCTGCTCAATGGATTTCCAAAACCTAATTAGAAACATGTTCAAATAAAACCTGTATGTGTTTCACTGTATGTGAGTAAATTAGTTTTACTTTTTTTACGGTTAATAACGGTTGGTGAGCAAAACAGTGCGCAGCCTAAGTGAAATATGCAGAAAATATTACGCGCTGCTACAAAGAAATATAGGTCAAATTTTGGACCTCTACCAAGTTGTTCACCGGATCCATGACACTTTGTTACAAGACAGTTTGTTACACGAAGCTTTGTTACACGACACACACCAAAAATAACCACTTTTTGTGATTTACTAATTTTCCTGCCACGCTGAATCGAAAACCTACCACCGTTGTTAGTAAATCGCTGAAACATTAGTGAATTAGGCCGTTACAGAATTACACCATGGGCA
The DNA here is from genome assembly GCA_964056735.1 of Allodiplogaster pararmata. Lineage (NCBI taxonomy): Eukaryota > Metazoa > Nematoda > Chromadorea > Rhabditida > Diplogasteridae > Allodiplogaster > Allodiplogaster pararmata. Next base: position 8,428,426 of record OZ057407.1, read on the forward strand.
CTATACACCATACAAATGTACACCATACACTACGGCCGTTACAGAATTACACCATGCAAAAAAAAAAGCGTCTGCTAAGTTGATGTTTTTCTCTCTGAACTGGTAAAAGAACCCTTCTGGACCTTTCGCGTCGTACGGCCTCGTTAGCTAAGCCGTACGGCCTCTTTATCGTAAACTTTTACTAAGCCTAAGCGTTTTTTAATGTAAAAATAACTTTTTTGATGTAAAATTAATGTTAAAAAAATAGCAACGCGTTTGTCCGGTGAACGGAAAAAGTGCCCAAAAAGTGCCCAAAAAAAGTTTAAGTGTGCACGGTGTAATTCTGTAACGGCCGTAGTGTATGAGGTATATTTGTATGGTGTATAGCGCCCATGGTGTAATTCTGTAACGGCCGTGAATTAACAGGAAGTGCTTTTTTCGCTGTGTATATAGGGTAAGGAAAATTAAGTGTGAGGGTGAACAACTTGTTAAATGCCTTACTTAGCGCCGTTTTCGTGTGCGATAATCAAGGTTGCAAAGAGCGACAAAAACTGGGAGATAACATGTACGAAGAGATAAGACCCATTAGAAGAAATAAACTCGCGAACAAGATTGAATGTGTCGGCTAGAGAAGGGGGAGAAGAGAGCATGCCAGGATGGACGACCGCCGAAGCGAATCGAATCATCGCAGAAGATGTCAAAGCAGTCATAACGCAGTCGCCACGCAGGTCTGCCTCGTTAACTAGGATCACCTCCAAAATAGGACAAAAAATTAATTTGAAAAAACTTCACCAACTCGAAAGAAAGGGGTTAAACTTATTAGAAGCATGTAATTATCACCAGTCTTGACCGCAAATTGTCAGGTCTGACTTTTTACCGTTCACGTCTCACTCGTTCCTCACTAATCTGAGAACCCCGCTCGAACAAGATGTAGTTTTTCCCTTGAAGAGTACAGGCTACCTTTGCTCAGAAGCCGCACAAAACCTGAGCTTGAATATCAGAACCTATCCTTGCAGGAGTAATGTACTCCAAAAGACGGGAACTCTTCGATATACACCTATTCTGTCTCTCTTCGCTTTCGCATTCGTTATCTTGATTGTTGTGGGTGCCGTGGACAGGTTATTCCAACAGATTAAGCTACAATTACATATGATCAAACGCTATGATCAAAAGTTGGCACAATTTAACTTGGGAGGCGCGCGCTTTACTTGCGGGGGGGAGGGGGGGCTCTTTTCGGTTCGTTAAAAAAATATAGAAAATAAAAAAATAAAACCATTTAAATTTTCTTATGCGGTCTCGTTCGCCTAAGCCGTACGGCCTCGTTAGCGTAAACTTTTTCCTGAGCCTAAGCGTTTTTTAATGTAAAACTAATCTTTAAAAAAGTTATTTTTAAAAAGCCCCCCACAAGTAAAGCGCGTTACAAGTTGAAAAGAACCCCAAAAGTTTCCCCCAGCTTGCACAGCGGGGAAAATCTGTGCTGAATGACAAAAAGTAAACTGAATTTCTTTTTTGTTCTATGCTACAGCAGTTGAATTGAGAAAGTTTTTTTTAGAAAAAAAATCTAAAGATCTTAAAGTTTTTTTTGTGGAAATTATGAGACCTAGGCTAGCGACCTGGCTACTTTTTTCTGATTTTTGAATCTGTTCTTTTTATTTTTTACGCTTATTGAAGTATAGCTGAAACTCATGCTTTTTGAATTTTTTTTGTCGAAGAATTTGAAAACTAGTTTTTGGAAAAAAAGATAAAAGCTTAGGTTTTGAAAAAAAGATAAAAAGCTTAGGTTTTGAAAAAAAAAGCTCTCATAATGTCCAAAATTTTTTTAAAAATTGAGGTTTTAAGCATAGGTTACCAAGGGGTACAAAAAAACCGACCGGCCTCCCGCCCGGCAAATAAATTTTTTTGGTTCTTGTTCACAAGCTTTTATCCGATGCAGATATATACTTTTGTGTATTATTCTGTTTGTTGTAATTAAGGAAATATGTAGCTGTCCATTCATAACTGCATTCAAAATGAAGAAAATATTGTTGAAAACTCAAATAAACCGCTTCCAATAACGCTCCGCTACAAACTGGATTTTTCCATCTCTTACCTTTAAGGAAAATATTAGACAAAAAAACTAAAAATGGAATCGAATTTGAGCACAAAACTCGATAAAAAATTTTACCGCCCACCCCCGCTCACTAAATAATTTTGACAAATTCAGGTGACCTATGGTTTTAAGCTTTGAGCTTGCCCAATTAAACTGCAGTAGCGCCTTCGGTTTGTTTTATATTCTCTGTTTATCATCGCCCAATCTTGTTCTCCACAAAGTCTGCCCGCTTACTCCCTCCTGACAAGTATTTTCAAATTAGCCCTTCCCTCTAAGTTTAGTGAGAAACTTCCTGCTGTGAAGAAGTTAATTGGCTTTAGAGACAATTCATTGGATGGAGAAACAATCTTCATCGCAATCGCCCTATTTGTTCTTACGATGCGAAACATTTTCTTCGCTTTCATGCGGAGTCGGGGAATCGCCAATCATCATAACATGAAGTTGCAATGTTGGCTAAAGATAATTGAGAAGGTGAGTGCTGTGCCATCTTAACAATGCTCCAGGACAGGACAGGATGCTCTTCCGATTGGTTCTATACCATAAAGTACGCCCACATAGATTCATCAAAGTTTGACAAAAAATGTTCCTAGTTTATCACAAGGTTCCATTTCATGATATAGAACCTGTCAGGGGGGGGGGGGTTCCTCAACTCTCAAACATTTTATATAGTCTTGGACAATGCGACGTGGGCTAACCGCCCCCCATTTGCATTAGGTGTTGCCAGGTGTTAAAAGAGGCCGGTCGGAATGTTTGGACGCGCCGAGCGAGTTAAAAAAGGGACGGAAAAAAGATTGAAACAATTGAAAGAGACAATTGAAAGTACTTCAACTCTACTTCTCTTTCCATTGTTTCAATATTTTTTCTGTCTCTTTTTTAACTCGCTCTATGGCTCCACTTTCTATAGCCCTCCCTGATTCTAACCCGTTCAGAATCGCATTACCTTTCAGTATTCATTCTTCCCAGTTTTCTACGTGTGCGTCTAGATCGATCTCAGTCTGGAATTATCTGCCTCAAAATGCCTCTGATAGCGAATCCTTCTGATAACTTATTTAACCCCCGGCTGAAACCCTTCACGGGGACCAGCTGTCTGTCATTCTCTCTGGTTGGTGTTGAAGCCACAGCACGAGTTACTCATGATCCATTATACAAGCCAAAGATGGACGACAAGGGGCAATCATCACAACAACGACACCCTTTCTGTACCATTCTCTCACTTCCAAACCACACAGCATAAGACTGAAGAGTACCTCACGGAATGATGAGCTCGCCTTCGATGGTACTACAGCCCACAAGTTCACACTATCGCAAGGAACCGGTACATCCTCACCGGTATCGAGCGCGTCTTCAGGTGGCGGATAGAGGGATGTCTCTTTGCACAAGTGCATTGGAGATTGCGGGCTTGCCCGTCGCGGATCAAAATTGAATAGTATAGTTCGTCAAAGGAGGGCGATGCCGGACTGGCCTGGGCATGCCACCGGATTAAACATCAGCCGATACTCCCCTATACTTTGTAATGGCGAGTCGAGGCGCCAGTAAAACAGCCTCTTGCCCTTCTCCGGTTAACGAATGTGTCTCGCGAAGAGTATCGCCGACTGCAGTGTGAGTGTAGACGGAGAAAATTTCTCCGGACCCAAAAGGATCCTCACCAACCTACAACAACAACAACAAAACAACCTATCCCAAAGAACTCCCCTCGATAGGACCTATGGGCAAACAACCACAACAACATCAGCGGAATGGGGATGATACGAAGCCTTAACTTGACCTTTTAGTTAGTAGAGAGTTCCTTTAGCTGAGGAAGTGACATGAGAACTTGAGCTATGTTTTTTTGAAAAGCGAAGGTCGTATTATATGTAAGTAAATAATATAGTTTTTCCTCCTCCAGTGAGTTATTGTTTGAAAAGTTGTTTTCAACTGATTACTTAGACATTCATTCAACAAAGAAACTTTTTTGATGAATAAATGGGAATTTAGTTTTATTTCCAGGCAAACATCGTGTATGAAGAAGAGGGAGAAATGACACCAGATGTCTCCGCATCGGTATTCCGAGATGGCACTATTAAACAGGTCCTAATTACTTTTTATAGCCTTCTGTGAACTCGCGGAACACTCAATGTACTGCAAAAGTGATAAGAAACATTTTTAGATACCGCGGCTGTTGATAGCCCGAGGAGACGTAGTGCTTTTGGGTGCAGGCCAGTTGGCACCGTGCCAGCTGATCCGACCGAGCGGTGGCATTATCATCCCAGAAGGAGAGAGGCTTCAGCAGAATATGGAGATAAACCCACAGACTGGTTTACAAGCGCCCTTACATCCAGAACAGGTCATTCGCATTTCTTATTTGCTCAAGTTTACAGTAGTAGAATTCAATCTTTATTCCAGGTTGTGTAAGTGAATAATTATACAAAGAGAGTTACTGTCACAAGAGTGAACTCAGCTACGATGATACAATCCTGGATGTTTCCACCTTTTTTTGTTTCAATCAGTGTGTTTCTTAGCACCCGCACAACTTTTTTCAAGCGCATAGATTTCAATATTTTTTTGGGTCTTTTGGAAAGCGCATAGATTTTTTTAAGAGAGAGAAATACCCAGGTTTCAATTACGCATTGTGATGAGGTAAGCGAGAGTTTTTCTCGTAGAAAAACTATAAGAAAAACATGGAAATGCTCTTTTTTGTCAAAATAGAATAAGAAGATTGCTCATGGAAGCGTTGGGTCATACGGCAAAGTGTAAGATTGTGTGATATGAGTTGAGGAGGCGAGGCTTAGTTTTCTTCGTCGTGCCTGGTAATATATTCTGGCCAAGAGCTAGGGATCAAAAGAAAGTGAGTGAGATGGTTATTAGCAGACTCCCAAATGGCAAAAAAATTGTACGGCGACCGACTTACCGACCATCTCCCGACCATCTTGTTGTTGTTGTTGCCGGCAAGCATCCCGCATCGAAGACTTGGTTATGAACACTCTCTTTAATGAGAGAAGTTCTCGTGTTCTTCGGACAAGATGCGTCCGGAGAAAGGTTTTGATGTCCTTAGCAGTCCTGAGACTGTCATGCTGCACCTTGTGAAGGCGGACATCGTTGTAGCAACCTGTTCATGCTAGGGCCTTGTGAGTGGGTGGTCAAGCCGGCCTAGCATCGTTTTTGGTGGGAGTAGAGACGTCTCGCCTGTCGTTAACCGTAGATAGGCAAGAGACTATTTGACTGGCGCCTCGACTCGCCATTGAAAAGTATAGCGGAGTATCGGCTGATGTTTTGTCCGGTGGCATGCCCAGGCCGGTCCGGCATCGCCCTCCTTTGACGAGCTATACTACCCAGTTTTGGTCCGACCATCTCCCGACCATCTCCCCCACTCGAAAATGATTTTATCAGAGTTTTCGAAGCTAAAATTGAAAGAAAAGTCTTCATTTCTCTACATGAATGGAACTTTTCATCAGCCACAACTTAGCCTTAACCGGTTTTGTTAAGTTGAAAAAGAAGTTTTTAACATAATTTAGCAATTGACCTATTGAAAACTCAAGAAATTTTTTCACCTATGGAGCAGAGAGGTATGAGAGATGGTAAAGAGTATAAGGACAAGCTGGTGAAAAATGAAGGAATGGAAAGGTTTTGGCGAAGGACCGGAGGAAATTCTGCTTCTCTCCATTCGCAAGAGAAGCAAGTAGATCAAAAAATACAAATTGTGACAGAACTGCAGACTTTGTAGAGAGACAGAAAGAGAGTGAAGATATATATATAATGCCATACAGAAATATATAGAATACATACAAACAGATGATCAGTGTGTTTTTCTAACACGCACTGCGTATGAAATCTATGCGCTATTCAAAAAGGCTAGATATACAAATGCTCTGTTCGTCTGTATCCTTTCTTTTACTTCACACACTCTCACGCTCTCTTCTCTCTCGAGGCCTGTCGTTCCCTCACGATTAGAGATCTCGACATACATAGATATATTAGATCTGCGGGTAGGAAGAAACAGCCTGCAGATGGATGATACGTATCATTCATTAGCTTTCTTTGGTAGCGCATAGAATTGGGCATGCAATGTGGGCTAGGGAAACAATCTGTCCTCAACCTTGTATAATTCTATGTTTAGATGGTGTGCCAAGAGTCCGTGGTGGTATCGCATGTGCGAACCATCCTGTCGGGAGGCAGGGGCGACTTCTCGAGCTTTTCCCTCTGTGTCTTACTCGACAAACTGCACTCGGTAGCGCTCCCGCTCGTCTTCGTACTGGCCGCCGGATTAACGGCCATCCGATTCTACCTCGCGGATATCGACTCCAATGTCGCCAACAGGTTATTGAATCCACAGGTGTTGATAAAAGTTTATGCAATTGTGTTGATAAAAGACTTAATGAAACAGATGAAGAGTCGAGATTTTGAAGTCAAGAAACTTCTGGGAGCACCCAGTGCGGAGACAATCTAGAGGAAAAAATAACAGCAACCACTTTTTTGTATTCTATTTCACCTCTCGCTTGTCATTCTAAGTCCCCCGCAAGAGAGTCCCCCCCCTCATTAGGAAATTGCAGTTCACCTATGTTCTTCTCTGAATCGACTCAAATATAAACTTTTCATATAGAAAATCTTGGTTTGGTCATTTTTCGTCTGAATCTTTTTTCTGTGTTTCAATTACGCATTGTGATGAGGTAAGCGAAAGTTTTCTCGTATTTCTATTCAAAAATCAAAATATTGGAACCAAAAAGAGCTGATTTTTGTTTATCATGAAGCTTTTTTTAAAGTTATACTTCATAAGTTATACTTCAAGTTATACTTCAAAAATGATTTCGATGTTAAAAAAAATTACAAATGAAGATGTAAATTGCTCGCAATTCATTCAGATTCGTGTTCGCAGTGCCCGCTCTGGTTGCTCTGCCTCTTCTGTTCTCTCCCCTGCCTCTCTTGCTACTCTGCAACCTCATTCTCACTCACTTGTTTTTATCGAAAACTTATAAAAGACCGCTAATTCGAATATGAGGCCTAAAATAATGAGAAGCGATTAAGAGTGTAAAATGAAAATTTTTAATTTCTTCGCGCTCATTCCCGCCTAGCGGTAGAGTACGCGGACCAGGGGCGGTAGAGTACGCGGACCAGGGGCGGTAGAGTACGCGGACCAGGGGCGGTAGAGTACGCGGACCAGGGGCGGTAGAGTACGCGGACCAGGGGCGGTAGAGTACGCGGACCAGGGGCGGTAGAGTACGCGGACCAGGGGCGGTAGAGTACGTGGACCAGGGGCGGTAGAGTACGCGGACCAGGGTGTTTCTTAGCACCCGCACAACTTTTTTAGAGCGCATAGATTTTCGAAATTTCAGAGTTCAACATTAAATTTTTCTAATGATTCGGACTTTTCCTAAAAAAAAGCCGAAGAAAAATTTTCCAAGGGCATAGATTTCAAAGTTTTTCGGGTTTTTTGGATATCACATAGATTTTTTTACCCGCAGTGCGGGTCAGAGAAACACCATGACGCGGACTACTGAGATAAGATACATACCTAATTTAATAGAATCATTGGCTGCTCTCTTGGTACTTTTTTAGCTAGTTTGTATAGATAGTGAGCCTAGTTTCAGAAGTCTCGCTTGCTCCTCTCGCTAGTTTGTATAGATAGTGAGCCTGGTCTCAGAAGACTCGCTTGCTCCTCTCGCTAGTTTGTATAGATAGTGAGCCTAGTTTCAGAAGACTCGCTTGCTCCTCTCGCTAGTTTGTATAGATAGTGAGCCTGGTCTCAGAAGACTCGCTTGCTCCTCGCTAGTTTGTATAGATAGTGAGCCTGGTCTCAGAAGACTCGCTTGCTCCTCTCGCTCAAATCAGCTGTCGTTTTTCACGAGTGTAGACGAACTGAAATAATTTTACTGTAGATGAAGAGATCATAAAAGAGCACTGTTTATTCGTTCTACCTCACAAATATTGAGAAAAAATTCAATTTTATCTGTCATCACTGACGATAGCTGAGAATAAGGAGAAGAATGCGGGAAAGACGAGAGTTTCCTTTCCACCGGAGCGGCCGCCATGTAATAATTCTATCCACTTTCAATCATCCCACCCTATTTCAGTCCTCCAGATTGGCTGTAGAGTGATTAACATCTCACTCTTAATTTCACTGCTCAAGTTTTTTTCCGCAGAAGTTTCATTAAGTTGCGCTTCGGTCATAGGTAAACTGCCAACTGGTAAAAAATTTGTAGGGTGACCGACCTACCGACCCTCTTCCTCAACCGATATTTATTTATCAGAGTTTTAACAGCTAAATTTGAAAGAAAAAAGTCATCATTCCTCCACATAATTACAACGTTTCATAAGCCATAACTCACCCTCAACCGGTTTCGTAAAGTTGAAAGTGAAACTTTTAACCTACTTTAGCGATCGACCTATTGAAAAATCAAGACATATTTTACCTATGGCTTCGGTACCCCTACAAATCTCATTTCCTCCCAGTCCTTGAGAGTCACTCTCATTCAATCAGTTAGCAAACAATAACAAGCAAGGGATAACAGAAGGTAGGACTTTACACATTGGGAACGGTGTCCCTGGCTGCTCAGAGCCAATTTGGATACCAAGAGGTATATACTCGTTGTTTTAAAATAATAATAAAAACTTGAAAGGACTAGACGGTGCAGAGAGGGCGAACGAGCGAAGATTGAGAGGAAAGCGCTCGAGAAAATTCGATACCGTCTTGTGAAATACATAGTATGAATTGAAGTTTGTTTTCAGGAACAATGTTTGTGTTTATCTTCGATTGGAGTACGATTCGTTCGATTCGAGAATGAGCTTTCTTATGAAATGGTTCAAGAGTCTGACGACAGTTCTGAGAAGTTCCGTTTTGCCTTATTTATAAGTTGGAAGGTGAGAAAGTATTATAAAGTAATTCACTCACACGGTTCTCGTGAGGTTCATGATCGTTAACATAATGATGTTGTTAACGACAAGGCTTTGATAGACAGCTCCAATGCAAATTTTAAATCTTTCGTCTCGAAGGGGTATACAAACCTGCCTTTTACGTGGGTACAGAACTATGTATATGTTGCAAGGTATTATAGTGGGTACAGTGTCGGCTAAAAACGGTTTGAAAATGGGTTATTAACTTCTTGGAAAAATAGAATTCGGGAGGTTAAAGTGCATCAGGCGTTAAGCGAGACCGGTCCAAGGGCTGTTTGTTCGCGCTGAGCGAGTTATAGAAGGAATGGGGAAAGGCTAGCAGGAATAGAAAGGCATGTAGAGGAAAAGCTGATTAGAACGGAAGGAGAAGAGACTGTAGATCATTTTCGGCGCGAAGAGGTATGCGCCGCCAACGCTGGTCTGGTTAGTATTTGACCCCTGCGGTTGCATAACTAGTCCGAGAGAAGTTTTTACCGAACCACTGATTTTCAGACGGAGTATGGGAGGAGTACGAACTGGTTCCGCTGCTCTCCTCCATCACGGGAGTGGCGGTCGTGGACAAGAAAGGCCTACTCTCACCGAGTCACCCATACATTGAAAAAGTCTTCTTCCTCAAAACCAATTCAGGTTTTGTGGTTTCAAACCTGAAAGTACTTTACCACACAGTGTGACATTCAAATCTCACAATCATATGTAATAGTTAATAGCAATCAATATGTACTCGGTAGGGTTGTGATAGCGCGATCATTTTTGGGCAAAGATGAGTAGGAAGAGAGAGAGAGGGACAAGGGAAGAGTAAAAGAAAGAGATGGCTGGCAGCGGAATAGCGTCGTGGAGCAGTTTTTTTTCTCTTGTTAATTTATTCAACTGTATTCCGTCTCTACCGGGCGTCACTGTCTTTTTACTTTGACTTTTATGACTATTGATAGGAATTGAGAATATTTGTTGCAGAGGGAGAAACAATGGGAGAGTCCTTAGACGTCACCGCCGAACTACAGGAAAACAACACCGTCGGAGTAAGATTCGAGGATTCGGGCTGGTTAGTTACAATGATTCGATCGCCCAAGCTTGGAACATAAAACGAAAGGAGACCTTTATCTGCGAGATATATCAGTACATTCAGTTCTTCGGACAAGATGCGTCCGGAGAAGGGTTTTGATGTCCTTTGCAGTCCTGAGACTGTCATGCTGCACCTTGTGAAGGCGGACATCGTTGTAGCAACCTGTTCATGCTATAGGCCTTGTGAGTGGGTGGTCAAGCCGGCCTAGCATCGTTTTTGGTGGAAGTAAAGACGTCTCGCCTGTCGTTGACCGGAGATAGGCAAGAGGCTATTTGACTGGCGCCTCGACTCGCCATTGAAAAGTATAGCGGAGTATCGGCTGATGTTTTGTCCGGTGGCATGCCCAGGCCGGTCTGGCATCGCTCTCCTTTGACGAGCTATACTACCGCTTGCGGGATGCTTGCCGGCAACAACAACAGTACATTCAGTTTTCCAACTAGGAAGTCAGATAGGGATTGAAAGATGAGTAGGACTAACCTTCTTCTTCTTCTTCCTAGCGTTATTCCCGCTGAAGAGCGGGGTCCGCTGTGTAGATAGCACTTCGCCACATCATACGATTCGAGGCGTCTTCGGCTATCAACCCGATAGCCGCCATGTCTTGTTCTATGGTGTCTCTCAATCTAAGCTTCGGTTGAGAGATCATTGCCGAATCAAGGAATGAGTAGGAGTAGGACTAACCGATATGGAAAAATATACATGAGCAAAAAAACTGAGTTTGTCCGCTAGAAACTGAACTTGAACTATTGAATATCATGGTCATTCTATTGTAATGAACGAGTTTTCGATAGTCATGGACGTGGTTTAAATAGTCATAGATAAGATTGTAAAAGTTACGGACGATGTTGTAATTGCAGGCGAAGCGAGTTGTATTCCTCGCTCTCCCCTATCGGAGAGTCTTGCCTCCTCAACTCGTGCTTTGATTTGTCCACTCACGATCTCTACTTTGACCAGCTCTGTGCCATCTCTGCCATGCAGCCCTGGACTATCGCTGTACCCTCGCATAGATGCTTGTGCCCTCTAGCGCTAGCTCTGGGGTGAGTATCGCTCTCTCTACCTCTCTTTCTGTCTTTTTTTCTCTTTCCCTATCTACCTTTCTCATCTTTCTGCTTTCTCTCTATTTATCTCTGTTTCTTTCTTCTCATCTAACATCTTAAATAGGGGCTTGAATACTTTTAAAGCCATTAATATAAAAAAACATTTGTTAATTGTTGTCTAATCGATGAAAAGTTTCCAGAATGAATGAGAACGAGCGTGAACGCTTCGAAAGCGGAATTTCATTTGGCGTCTACCGTACCCTGACCGATGAGCCATGTCACCCAAAGTAAGGATAACGAGCGTGATTCGTAGATGTTAGATGGATCGATTCGAAGTTGTTACAGTATGACTTGTCATCTACCGTGTTCCCTCATATCCAATCAGTTTGTCTCTCTACTTGTCCCGTGACTCGCTACATTATGACCTCTCGAGAACTTATTAGTATGAAAACACTGTGTCCCGGGACTGTTTACAGTATTACTGGCCACCGTGCTCCACTGTACTCGTTACAGCATGACTCGCCACCGAGTTCCCCTGGACTCGATCTTCTGTTGCGTCCAGAAGGAATGTCTAACGGGTCAGGCTTATCTGCACTCGCAAGGGACGGCGCGTCTTCTTCTCTCGCTCTCATCGACAGCCTGGGACGGGGAGGAGATTCGCCCAATGACAGAGAAACTGCGCAGGGCCATCTCCGACTTCTCACATAGACACTCCATGACGGGGTCAGCATCCATTCTTTCATTCATACATTAAATAAGTCTCTCACCCGTTCTTTAAAACATTTTAATCTTCTTATAAATTAAATGTTGTATACAGGGTGGTCCATAAATAGTGTTACAAATTGGAATTGTTATACCTTTTTTCAAAACAGAGAAAATCATCTCAAATTAACATATTTTATCAACAACATAAATGTCAACATTCACGCAAAAGTTCAGCTCAAACGATCTCCTTTTGCCCGAACTACAGCTCGAAGTCTCTTTGGGAACGCCTCCACCACTGTACGAAGGTATTCGACTCCGATGTTGTCCCATTCTGCCTGAAGGGCATTCTTCAGGGAATCAATATTTGGGTGGGAGCGAGAGTTTACCTTGGACTCCAAGTAGGCCCAAACGGAATAATCGAGCGGGTTCAGGTCGGGTGATGAGGCCGGCCATTCTGCTGTTGTGATGAAGCCGGGAAAATTTTCCTTGCACCACGTTTGAACCTTTTTAGCTTTGTGGGCTGGTGCTGAGTCTTGTTGAAAGGTCCATGTCCTCTGATTGAAATGCGATTGAGACCATGGATGGAGCACGTCTTGCAGAACATGTTTCAGATAGTATTCCGTGTCGATCTTGACGCCTTTCTCGACGAAAACAAGCGGTGTTTTTCCTGTTGCGCAGATCCCCGCCCAGACCATGACTTGAGTTGGATGTGCACTGCGTTGGACCGTTCTACCCTTGCTATCGGCTTGCTCTGCGTCCTTCGCAAGCACTCTGACGTTTTGGGAGTTGTGGACTTCTTCCACGGTGAACAGCTTTTCGTCAGAGAACACCATATTGAAATGTTCGCCTTGTTGCGTACGACGAAGAAGGTCGCGACATCTTTTGACTCTTTCCGACTTGTTGCGAGCCGACAGAATAGCGGCCTTCCGTGTACGATACGACCTGAGTCCCAGCTCCTCCGTGACTATTCGTCTCAATGAAGATCGGCTCATCGGGAGCTGCTGCGCCATCTGTCTGATGCTTCGTCGTGCATTTCGGTTGATCCGACTCCGAACGGTTTCGATGAGTTGTGTCGTGCGAGCAGTGCGAGGACGACCTCGCCTTGGACGGTCCAAAGATGTGCCAAGCTCCTCGAATCGTTTGATCGCTCGATACACTGTCATGCGAGGCAGGCGAAGCGTTTCAGCAATGCGAGCAGGGGCGTGGCCAAGAGTGTGTAGGCGAATGATCGCAGTTCGCAAGCGATTCGACGCTGTCATTACCCTAAACATCGATGGATTCAATCGAAACTCACTTGACACGTATAAAAAATTACGGGGAATCGGAAAAAACAAGAAAAGTGACCGCTACGTGCGGTCACTTCCTCAGGAAATGTTCTCAAACATTTGTAACACTATTTATGACCCACCCTGTAGTATGTCGACGAAGATCTTGAAGTGAATAACAATAGATTACTATTCTTGCATGATGAAAATAATTCAACACAAAAGGAATGATTTGATTATGAGAAAAGTTACATAAGAGTCATAGCATTAGAAATTCAGTCTTGAAATGTTTCTTCTTTTTCATTCCTTTCAAACCTTGAACTGTGACGAGGCTTTGAACAACAAGTGTTCATTGAATTTTTCATCTTGCTTAAAGCGGATTTTGTATTGGGTAGCGGGTAGTTTACTGGGTTCGTACTTTTCGTACTGGGCAGCGTATTCGTACTGGGCAGCGTATTCGTACTGGGCAGCGTATTCGTACTGGGTAGCGTATTCGTACTGGGTAGCGTATTCGTACTGGGCAGCGTATTCGTACTGGGCAGCGTATTCGTACTGGGTAGCGTATTCGTACTGGGTAGCGTATTCGTACTGGGTAGCGTATTCGTACGGGGCAGCGTATTCGTACTGGGCAGCGTATTCGTACTGGGCAGCGTATTCGTACTGGGTAGCGTATTCGTACTGGGCAGCGTATTCGTACTGGGCAGCGTATTCGTACTGGGTAGCGTATTCGTACTGGGCAGCGTATTCGTACTGGGTAGCGTATTCGTACTGGGTAGCGTATTCGTACTGGGCAGCGTATTCATACTGGGTAGCGTATTCGTACTGGGCAGCGTATTCGTACTGGGTAGCGTATTCGTACTGGGCAGCGTATTCGTACTGGGTAGCGTATTCGTACTGGGTAGCGTATTCGTACTGGGCAGCGTATTCGTACTGGGTAGCGTATTCGTACTGGGTAGCGTATTCGTACTGGGTAGCGTATTCGTACTGGGCAGCGTATTCGTACTGGGCAGCGTATTCGTACTGGGCAGCGTATTCGTACTGGGCAGCGTATTCGTACTGGGCAGCGTATTCGTACTGGGCAGCGTATTCGTACTGGGCAGCGTATTCGTACTGGGTAGCGTATTCGTACTGGGCAGCGTATTCGTACTGGGTAGCGTATTCGTACTGGGTAGCGTATTCGTACTGGGTAGCGTATTCGTACTGGGCAGCGTATTCGTACTGGGTAGCGTATTCGTACTGGGCAGCGTATTCGTACTGGGTAGCGTATTCGTACTGGGTAGCGTATTCGTACTGGGCAGCGTATTCGTACTGGGCAGCGTATTCGTACTGGGCAGCGTATTCGTACTGGGCAGCGTATTCGTACTGGGTAGCGTATTCGTACTGGGCAGCGTATTCGTACTGGGTAGCGTATTCGTACTGGGTAGCGTATTCGTACTGGGCAGCGTATTCGTACTGGGCAGCGTATTCGTACTGGGCAGCGTATTCGTACTGGGTAGCGTGAGAAGCGTATTCGTACTGAGTAGCGTGGATAAGTAGACGCAGTGGGTTCGGGGAATTTATTCGCATTCCTATCTTCTGAGTCGTAGATTCAGTGCTCCGGATACCAGGTTCACTATGGACAGGCTGACCCTCCCTCGAATTTCACCCTCCCACGGGTTCAGCCTCGCCAGGTTCTCCTTCTCGCCAGGCTATTCTTCACACCAGGTTCAATAAAAGGCTTAAGGTACTGCATGGCGATCAGTTTCCGACCCTGTCCGGTGACTCCGGAGGCCTCAGTAGGTTCCCAGTTGATTCCGCTGCCCCCGGAATTCTTCCCGACCTCCTCGGAGTATCTCCAGGCATCTCCCCGCTCCCAGTCCCTGCTTTCCCTGCTCGACTCGCCCGTTACAGCAAGCGAGATCATCAAGTCTTGCCTCGATTCGCAAGTCTTCCTGGGACTTGTAGCACTGCAATATCAGGTCAGTGATCTTAATACAGAAGTCAATTTGAGTGAATACGAATCTGATTCAATTTGAAGTAATTTAATCCTATTCGAATCTGATTCACTTCAAAACTTTCCATCTTTTACAGTGCATAATAATTTTCATCATAGTTCTTATGTGCATTCATTGTAAAGAAAAAAAGAAAAGTAAATGAGACTCGAGACAGAAAATTAAATGAGACTCGAGACAGAAAAGTAAATGAGACTCGAGACAGAAAAGTAAATTAGACTCGAGACAGAAAAGTAAATGAGACTCGAGACAGAAAAGTAAATGAGACTTGAGACAGAAAAGTAAATGAGACTCGAGACAGAAAAGTAAATGAGACTCGAGACAGAAAAGTAAATGAGACTCGAGACAGAAAAGTAAATTAGACGCGAGACAGAAAATTAAATGAGATTCGAGACAGAAAAGTAAATGAGACTCGAGACAGAAAAGTAAATGAGACTCGAGACAGAAAAGTAAATGAGACTCGAGACAGAAGTCTCCAGAAAAGCAGCAACTTTCTTTGCTTTCTCAGTTTTTTATCATGCATAACTTGAGTTTGAGTTTTTATTACGCTGAGTCTTTCAAAACATCACGTTGAAATGGTAAAAAGGCGAGTGGATGGCAGAGCAGATGAGAGGCAAAAGCGAGAAGAGAACTGTAGAGGTCATTGGCGGTTTCCAATGGGAGTTACTAAACGGTTTCTAATGGGAAGAGAAATTCGAAGGGGGAAGTGAAGAATGGAGAATCATTCATTACATGGCAACCGCTCAGGAGGACGAGAAAAGGGAAGAAATTTCGAGTCATGTTTGCGACTGAAAAGGCTTTTAGTATAACTCCGATAATCATTTTCGTGACATTCAAAATTATCGAATATGACTTCGATGATGCTGTATCTCGAAACACACTGGCAACAGTGGCCATTCGTGACTCTACAGCCTTAAAAGCCTGTCACGGATGGAGCCGGATTATCCAGTCCAGAATCGAGCGCGACCTCAGGTGGCGGATAGAGGGACACCTCCCTACGAAGAATTCGTGCTGGGAGGTAGCGGGAGAAATCCCGCCGCGGACCAAAACTGGGTAGTATAGCTCGTCAAAGGAGGGCGATGCCGGACCGGCCTGGGCATGCCACCGGACAAAACATCAGCCGATACTCCGCTATACTTTTCAATGGCGAGTCGAGGCGCCAGTAAAATAACCTCTTGCCCTTCTCCGGTTAACGAATGGGTCTCGCCAAGAGGATCGCCGACTGCGGTGCGAGTGTAGACGGAGAAACTCTCTCCGGACTCAAAAGGATCCTCACCACCAACCTATCCCAAAAGGACTTCCCTCGACAGGACCTATGGGCAAGACAACAACAACAACATGATGCTGTATTTGTTGTTGCTTGCCCAACAGAACTGCTCATATCAGGTGACTTGATCTTAGAGAGATCCTGTCGTATTACTCACCTCAATTTTATACCATAGTACACGAGCAATGTTGAGAATTTCTGAGCGGTTGGGTCTAGAATAATGAATAACTCTCCCTTAGGTGTTCTCTCGCTCGCTTCTCATTTTTCTCTGCTCCCCGCTCGTAGAGCGGTCGTTTTTGTGTAAAATTTTAACAGTTGCAAGAGACATTTGTTTTAATCATAAACTCTTGTCCTATTTCTCCAATGACCGAGCTGGATTTCTTTAAATTACTTGGAGAGTGGATGAAATTAATGCAGGCGCTGCCGTCGGCGGTCTCTTTGTCGGAGAGTCTGCAGTCGGAATGCGTCCGCTTCGTGTTCTTCTCAAAGGAGAATGAACTGCGGAGCCGTGTGTTTGCCGAGAAGATTGGGCTGGAGGCAGGCTGGAACTGCCACATCTCCCTCGCTTCCCGTTAGAACTTTCTAGAAAGCGAAAATACGAGTGTGGACGGGATCAGGGATTTTAAGTGTGCCAGAAAAATGTACAGACGCCCGCCAAAGGCGAAAATTTTTTCACCCTTATGGTAAACAACAGAGGCCCGCGAAAAAAATTTTTGGCTTCACTTAAGGGTCTCCCCTTATGATTTGGAAAAACAGAGACCCGCAAACAGAAGGTCGGACACGACTATTTAACTCCAGGACGGGATACCTTCAGACCCTAAGAATCTTCATTCGGCCTCGCAAAAAAATCACTGTGATAGGGATCAAGAGAACGAGCACCTAACCCTAGAGAGATAGAGGGAGAGAGAGAGAGAGAGAGAGAGGGAGACTCGAAACACACTGGCAACAGTGGCCATTCGTGACTCTACAGCCTTAAGAGCCTGTCACGGATGGAGCCGGATCATCCAGTCCAGAATCGAGCGCGACCTCAGGTGGCGGATAGAGGGATGCCTCCCTACGAATTATTCGTGCTGGGAGGTAGCGGGAGAAATCCCGCCGCGGACCAAAACTGGTTAGTATAGCTCGTCAAAGGAGGGTGATGCCGGACCGGCCTGATCATGCCACCGGACAAAACATCAGCCGATACTCCGCTATACTTTTCAATGGCGAGTCGAGGCGCCAGTCAAATAGCCTCTTGCCTATCTCCGGTCAACGACAGGCGAGACGTCTCTACTCCCACCCAAAACGATGCTAGGCCGGCTTGACCACCCACTCACAAGGCCTATAGCATGAACAGGTTGCTACAACGATGTCCGCCTTCACAAGGTGCAGCATGACAGTCTCAGGACTGCAAAGGACATCAAAACCCTTCTCCGGACGCATCTTGTCCGAAGAACACGAGAACTTCTCTCATTAAAGAGAGTGTTCATAACCAAGTCTTCGATGCGGGATGCTTGCCGGCAACAACAACAACAAAGAGAGAGGGAGAAGGAGAGGGAGAGAGAGAGAGAGGGAGAGAGAGAGAGAGGAAGCGAGTTTGGAAATGAAAAAGAGAAAATGTGATGAAAAGAAAGAAATTTTATCATTAGATAATTAGTAGTATAAATTTACAAAAAAAAACTTTGCAGTGAAACGTGAAGGGCCTCTCTCCCGATTCCTTCCGAGACCTTTGCCATCATCCAAAAGGTTGCTTATCTGTACTCTTTTGGCTCGCCACTCCATTTCTTTCTCTCTTTCTTTTTTCACGTTTTATTTCTTTCATTTCTCTATCTATTTCTCTCTCTCTCTTTCTTTCAAACGCTTACAACCTAATTAATTGTAAATTGAAGTTGCTGCAATTTCCGTTCTCTTCCGTCTACTCACAGCTGTCGTCCTCCAATAGAACTTCCCCCGAATAAAGCGCGGCTCCCGTGTGGAATCTCTCAAGTACGGTACAAGTGTTTTACTTATGTTTGAGGACGATCCGAAGAAGAGCTTTTCAAGGTGCGGCCGCATCTAGAAGAAGTAGACAACGTTCCTTTGCTCGTCTCACTATTCACTGATTGCTCCCCAGAAGATATTGCGGATATGATTGATATCATGCAGGTTATACCGACTTTTGATACGTAGAGAGAGAGAGGGGGAGAGGAAGATTTTCGGAGAGAGAGCGAGGTTTTAAGACAAATGGTAGAGATAGAGATATAGAGGGAAGAAGAGAGAGGGAGATTGAGAGAGAAGAAGAGAGAGTGAGGGAGAGATGCCTATAACTTCTAAGCTCAATATTATCGATTGGAGGAGAACGGTGAGAATGAGCTGCTGCTCGGCTCGGCGTTGAATCCGCACAACTGCCGCATCGCCCATGAAGCGGCTGCAGCCATCGCGGTCCGCCCCGTCGCTAATGAGAAATGTCCGATGAGACGGCTGCGAGTGGAGGCGGATTACGGTAATCCGCCATATCCCGGCAGGATATCCGCCAAAGAGGTCGCCATGCAGCTTATCGCCGTGTCCTCCATCGCGCTTATACATCCGCAACAGGTGAAGGTCGCGGATTAGCAAATGTCATTATCATTAAAATTGTAAGTATAGATAACTCAACAAAAAAATGTTAACCTTTTCAAAAAAATTGAACTAACCTTAAAACATATGTAAATACTTTGTCATTAAATTTGTTTTAGCACTAAAAATGTATGTATTGTTTATTTTTATTGTGTATACATTAGTACACTTTAGTAGGCAGAGCAAATCGCTGCTCCTTATGTGACTGCTAGCAGTGCATTGAGTCAGATTCATGTTATCACAACTAAAAATTCCACTCTTTTCGGTAAGGTTAAATCTCTCCATGTGAAGGTCAAATTCGAAAACCCATACTTTATAGTGAGTACAGATAGTCAATATATGAAGAACTCTCTACTTGCAGAAACTCGCCTGGTTAATATGTACCTTTTTCTCAGCTGGGCAACATCTCTCATGTTCTCTCCTTCTGTCGCCGTCGATTGTCTCTTCTGGAAAGTGCACTCGCTCTGCTCTCCCATCAGTCCTTATCTCTCGCACTCTTTTCGCTCGCAGCTCTCATCTGCTTCTTACCGTATCCCTTCGTGCCTTCACAGGTATGCAGATGGCAATGAAAGTAGGGTCGCACTAAAAGTGTGGTTACATAGGTATATTTTAACTTTAAGTTTAAGGTAAGTCGCACTCGAAGTAAAGTCGTACCCAAATTACGGTCGCACTTAGAGTACGGTCCATCTTGAATTACGGTCGCCCTTTTTGAGTACGAATTATAGTCGCACTAGATTCACGGTCGCACTAAAAAGTGGGCGCTTGCAGCTGTTGCTGTGGTGCAGTGTGCACTTTCCGCTAATCTGCTTATCGATCGCGCAGTGGGACGACGGAGTGTGTCGTCACTCGCTGGCGTCGTTCTCTCCCTCCGTCTCTATTTCCAACTCGACCATCAGAATCGTCTCGGCCACGTTCTCTTTCATCTTTCTCCCCACTATTCTACTCCTGCTGCTGCTCTACTATGCGATAGTCAGTTCACGGAAATCACTGTCATGGTCACTTCATAAAGATGACTATGCGATAGTCAGGTCATCAACACGATTATGCCATAGTCAGTCTAGAAAAAGGAACCCTTATTCCTTTTCTAACTCAGTAGATCGAAGATAATATTTTGCCTACCACGGCTTTCTCTATTCCCTTAAATAGATACCAAACAATTTCACTCGCTCAAGTAACAACAAACAAATTTATCGGCTTTGAGGCAAACAAACAACAATTAGAAAGAAGAAAAACAAACAATGTTCCAATGATCCTGGAGTACAATGGTTCGCTCCACACAATATTCCATATCCACACAGAGAGAGAGGCTCAAACACTTAGCAGCAGAAAAAATTATCTACAATTCTCTATCAGTCCCAGAATCTTTTATGAAAGAGAGAGGGAAAGATGATACAGTAATCAATACATAATAACAAACACATCGTGGTGAGAGAATGTCATAATAAATAATGATCTACACCAACACTAATTAACGGCCTTATGTCCTAGTGTATTCGAGCACGAATACATTGAGAAGGGGGGAGGGGGAAGGGGCAACCAAGAGCAATAGCTCCAACCGAACAAAAAACAAGATAAAAGCATAAGCCAGAATCTAAAGAAGTATATTAACGACCACTAGACAAAAGAGAGTCAATAAATGCTGGTAGTCCAAAGGGCGTCGTTTGGTCTGCAATACCTGATTGCTTCTGCGATGATGAAGGTTTGGCTGCCAGGGCACGCGGGTCATCCAATTCCTCTGGCGGGGGCGCAATTGTCTCGACTATGGCCACCATCCACCGAGAGGCCAACAGACCGAATCCCTCAATCATGGTCAGGATGACCGCACCGAGGACGGCGGAGCCAACCATCACTCTGGGTCCACTCCTACAGGACTATTGACGCTTCATTCGGCGTTTTCACCATTGAAAACAGTTTCAGATGCAGAAGCTATTTCGGTACTAGGCTGCACTTCTAAATGCATCAGCAAATTCAGTGGCCTTTTGATAAGCGTTCCGTTTCTAGTTTTCACAATTGCCTCTCGATCTCTGGATTCCGTTATGCGAGCAAGTTGCCGTGAGCCGCGAGGCGTTATTTTTTCTTGCATCAGAACTAGTTCACCTCTATGGAGCGCCGAGTGTTCGTGCGGCTGGTTTTCAGTGACACTGCATGCTTTCCTTTCAGAGAGGTCAGGTAGGATTTTTTGAACAAATCCTAATATTTTTGCATACTGCTTTCGGTTTCCCATCAACAGCTGAGAATTGACCGTACCAGGGGTTATTTAACCCCTGGAACTTACTCGTCTGATCACAATTCTCAGTGCCATAATCTTTCATGAGAGCGAGAGGGAAAGATGATACAGTAGTCATTAAATAATATCAAACACATCGTGCTGAGAGAGTTTCAAATTAAATAATGCTATATACCAACACTAATTAACAGCCTTATGGCCTAGGGTATTCGAGTAGGAATACAGTCAGTTTGTCAGAGGGTTTTGGATAAAACTGTCGTAACGTGGCAAAATGTTATTGTGCGCGACTGCGTGAAGATTTTTTGAAGGATAAACCGGATCAATAATCAAGAAATTTTGGTTGTGATTGCTCGAATCTGAGTCTCCGTGTTGCTGCTATACACACTAGTATAATACTAAGCCAGCAAGCAGTAAGAAACTCCAAGCTTAGACTTCAGACCTTAAGTAGTAGGAGGGAAACGAATGATTTTCATCTTTTAAACAAGCTTATATCTGGTAGAGTAATTCTTTCTCAAAAAAGACGGGTTCAACAAGGTGAGATCTGTATACAACCTGGAGAAGAGGAAGGGGGGGGGGGTTCGAGACGCGAACTTTGGTGGACAGAAAACGCGAGAAAGGTCATTGTTCATCTGCTTCTAGGACGTGTCTGGCACCATTGTTTTTCAGCAAATACGAATGATTCGGTGTTTTGTGACATGGAGCGCTGGCAAACTCTGGTATTCAATGACCGGTCAATGATGACAAGTGCATTGAAACTTCTCATGGAATTCAACGCCTTGAGAAGTCTTTTTTATAAGTTGGATCCGTACTTGCCGATTGGACGGCAGCAGAATTGGATTTGAAAAGGCGATGGGAGAATAAGATACACACTAAGAGAGTAATTCAGTTGCTTTTCAGTTGGCAGAGCATTCGCACGTCGCTTGTTTGTCGTGGTTTGTCTGCCGAATCGGCTCTTCCGCCGCGGTCTCACTTCTCCACATCCAACATATCATCGCATTCATTGTTGGTTCTCTTGAATTTGTCGTTTGTCTGATTTGTCCAGGAATATTAGGTGAGAAATTGGTACCCAGAGTTCCCCTCATTTTCCATATTCTATAAATAGTCACTCCCTACCCTACCTCAACGAGATTCGTGATTTAGGATTTATTGTAGACAACAAGTTGACTTTTTCTGCTCATTGCTCAACAATAGCTCAGAAAGCAAAGCGTAAATGTCATCTTATTCTTAAAGTTCTCAAGAGTCGTAAACCGGATGTACTTGTTAACGCTTACAAGATATACATTAAATCTATTGTAGAACACTGTACAACTGTTTACTCCCCACATTTCGCTAAGGACATAGCTGTACTAGAGAAGGTTCAAAATTATTTTACGCGTCGAGTTTTTCGCCGGTGCTTTGGTTGTTTGTTTAATAATATGCCAAGTAGTCAGACGAGAAACAATCAACTAGGCCTAGTATCTCTTCTCTCTGTTAGAGAATCTAACGACCTCAAACTACTCTTGAAACTGATATTTGGGAAAAAAGTACTCTCTAACAGGACGCACCACAACTTTGAAATAAGAGCTTCCAACACTAGAGGCGCATTTTTCAAAATAATCCACCCTGCTCCGAGAACTATTTGCAGAAGAAATGCCTTCTCTATACGATCAGCTCGTATATTCACCGAAATTAATAGTGTTGATGAATGATATATGTTTGCCTGGTTGTAATCTGCATTGTTTCACCTATTTATGTAATTCAAACAATTCAATTGTCTAATCTCTCGTACCACGTGATTAATTTATGCGTTGCTGCATGTAATGTTTTCACGTAATAAAATTGAAATTGAAAGTGAGAGAAACTAGTGTCCCTTTCTTTGCTCACACTGAGCAGTCGGTGATCTACCACGTCTCATATTATATCATATCGACTCCAACTCTGAAAGTGGAACTGAATCAACTTGCGGCGAAAACCTAGTGCCAAGGTTACAATCTCTTCAAATGGCACCAAATTGAGTAAGTCAGATTCGAGAATATTCATTCTAACTCATCGCTTCTTTCCGAAGCAAATCTACGTTCAAGTCTAGAATGTCTTCGCCATCAGAAAATACTCAAATGTCCCCGCTGGCTTCTCTTGTTAACAGGATTCGCCCGTCAAGAAGAAAAGCTGATATCGGTACTGGTTCAATAGAAGATCTTCAGCGAATGGTCCAAACTGTCATCGCTTGCAACGAAGAACTGGAGCAGAAATGCATCGGATTCGAAGAGCAGATACATCAGCAAAACGAGGCTATTTCATCTTTGAAAGATCTTGTCGCAACACTTGTTTCTGACATTGGTTCTCAAAATAGAGATATTTTGAATATAATGAAACAACAGAAAGAAATAACTCCATCCCACCCAGCTCCAAAGACCGCACCGACTCCTGTTCCGAAGCCTCCTCCGATCTCGGACCCCTCATTCCGCTACTTTGAGTCTGCGAATGAAATAGCCGATAGAAGAGAAAGATATCGTTCAGTTGTGCTTTTCCGACTCCCTGAATCTACCTCCTCATCTGCTGCCAGCCGAGCCGATGATGACCTTTACAACGTCCGGAAGATCTTGAATAATCTTGACATCCAAGCAATTCCGGAGAAGGTTTATCGTATGCCATCAAATCTCCCTGCTAATCCTCGTCACTTCAATCCTCGCCCAGTCAAAATTGTTTTGCCAACTGTCGACTTCCAACAAGCCGTGCTTTCCAAAGCATTTCTTCTCCAAAAACACAACCTTTACATAAGGCACTCACAGACCAAGTGTGAGCGTGCCTATGATCGCGCTGTCTTTGTCTGGCAAAAAGACCGCTCGACACCGAAACCATACATACCCCATTTCGCCGCCCCCCTTGTCTCAAAATCTCCGCGACCTCTTCTTGATATACCTCTTTCCCGTCCCCCTATGCGACATTCAAACTTCACTATACATCAGAAGAATATCAATCATCCAAATCACTCCCCTTATAGAACATCGTCAAACTTTCGAAAGATCTCCGGCCATTAAGCAGAAGTGTGAAGTTTAATTGCTATTATGCAAACGTGAGATCTATTGTCAACAAAATTCCAGAACTGCAATTGCTTTTGTTTAACAGCTACTCAATTATAGCTATGACTGAAACATGGCTCAATTCTAAGCATCCCGATTCTCTTCTCCTCGCTAATTTTTCATGTCAATATAACTTGATTCGAAGCGATAGATATGGCAAGAAAGGCGGAGGAACGCTCTTATTCATACACTCATCAATTAGTCATAGGCTTATTTTAAGTCAAAGTATTCCGAACTCTCATGAAATTTTAGTAACAGACCTCGAAATCGATGATCATTGTTTTAGAATAATTCTAGTATATCGTGTTTCTGACGCTAATACTGAATGCAGTGCGAATATCATGAAGATACTGCTAGACTATCTAACTTGTTCGTATCCTTGTATTGTATTAGGAGACTTCAATTATCCTGATATTGATTGGAAAACAAATGTTCCAACTTCCACTAACTATGTTCATCCATTCGTAGAATTTTGTTCTCTCGCTACTCTTTCTCAATTCATTAGACAACCAACCAGGCGAAACGAAATATTAGATATTCTTCTGAGTAACTGCCCCGACATGATATCTTCATCAGATGTGACGGTTCCCTTTTCTACATCTTACCATAACTCGTTCACATTCACTCTCTCAGTTCATCATCAACTCCCTATACATATATACATATCGTCAGAACTTCACTAAAATTGATTATGATTTCTTAGCATGCGAGCTATGCAATATGGATTGGCATTCAATTCTCTCACCTCTTAGTAATGTCAACGAGATGTTTGATAAGTTAATAGAAATTCTGACAGAAGCCTCGAACTGCTTAGCTCCTTGGGAGAAAGTTAGCATTTCCACTAATTCAATTCTACCCGAACACATAAAAAGAGCTATGCAGAGGCGATTCAATCTATGGAATTCCTATGTCGTTAGTAAAAAAAGAAGCTGACTATATAAAGTATTCCCGATCTAGTAAAATATGTAAAGATTACATAATAAAATTTAATTTGAGTGTAGAAAAGAAAATAATAGAAAGCAAAGACAAGAAGCTATTTTTCAAATATATTCGTTCGTCTCTTTCTAAGAAACCAATGGGTGTTGGTACCCTCTGTGATGATCAAAATACGATGTTATATTTAGACGAAGAAAAGGCAAATTCGCTTGCTCATTTCAATCTTCTTTTATTATTGATGATAATTTAACTCCTTATTTCAATCCTTCTTTTCCGAATTGTACTCTTGAAAATGATGAAATGCTGTTTCCTAGACATCTCATTTGCTCTTTGATTGAAAAATGGAAGAATTCTTCTTCCAAAACTCCAGACAATCTCAATATATTTTTCATCAAAAAACTAGCTCTTCCTTTAGCTATACCTCTAGAGATAATATTCAATGAGTCATTCAGTCGAAGTCAAGTTCCTGACAAATGGCGTCATTCCCTAGTGACTCCTGTTAAAACGAAACCACCTTTTGCCAGCCCAGTAACTATCGTCCTATTTCCATAACTTCATTCTTCTGTAGAGTATTTGAGAAGATTCTTGCCAGTTACATTTGTTTTTATTGTGAATCGAATGAGATAATACCTGATGAACAATATGGTTTTAGAAGAAAACGTTCAATAGACCAATTGATGTTATTATTTTTAGATTACTGTAGTAATGAAATAGACAGAAAACGTTTTATTGATGTTATTTACTTCGATTTTGCCAAGGCTTTCGATAAGGTCTCTCATACTAAGTTAATACAAAAACTAAAGGGGTATAATTTTTCCGATAAAAATAGTAAAGTGGATTGAAGCATACCTGAGTAACAGAACCTTTCAAGTTAAAGTAAATGATTCTTTATCTGAGTCCCTTCCCGTCATTAGCGGAGTACCACAAGGTAGTGTATTAGGTCCACTTTTGTTTATAATATACACCGCTGATATAGTAAAACCAATTATTGACTTAGATTGTCAAATAATGTTGTACGCAGATGATATGAAAATCTTTAGATCTTTCAAGAAATCAGACAATCATCAAACCTTACAGCTCGCCATAGACTTTGTGAACGAATGGTCGAACACTTGGCAGCTCAGTTTAGCCCCTAAGAAATGTTCATGCTTAAGAATTGGTTACATCAGAAGCCCTCACTATCCGTACTCCCTCAATTGTATCCCAATACCTTACGTTTATAGCGTTCGCGATCTCGGTTTCTTAATTGATCCAAAGCTATCTTTCAGCAAGCATTGTTCTTCTATAGCTAAAAAAGCTCTTACTAAAGCTTATCTCACACTTAAAGTTTTGAAATCAAAAAACGCTGATGTTTTAACTAGAGCTTATTCTATATACATACGATCGATTTTCGAGAACTGTACACCAGTTTTCTCCCCATATCTCAAGAAAGATATCAAGGCATTAGAAAAGGTACAGAACTTCGAGTTCGACCACCCTCCCGTCCCGCTGTCCCTACCAGTAGAAGGACCAGTTCCCACCATCTCAGAGATTGAAGTAAGAGAAGCCCTTCAGAAAATGAAGCACGGAAAGGCATGTGGGCCAGATGATCTTGCCGCCTCTGCATGGAGACTCGCAGGTGATTGTGGACTTTTCCATCTTACGACCCTCTTTCAAAAAGCCACTGCTCGCCTGGAGTATCCCGAAGACTGGAGTAGATCATCTACAATACCCATCTACAAAGGAAAAGGAGATGTCACAATATGCTCCAACTA
Source organism: Allodiplogaster pararmata (assembly GCA_964056735.1). Classification (NCBI taxonomy): domain Eukaryota; kingdom Metazoa; phylum Nematoda; class Chromadorea; order Rhabditida; family Diplogasteridae; genus Allodiplogaster; species Allodiplogaster pararmata. The sequence goes on from OZ057407.1 coordinate 8,455,230, forward strand.
CCGGCCGATAAGAATCATTCCTCATACCACAATGATCTTGGAAAAGATCATCGAAGCACGGCTCCGCAAAATTGTAAGCACAACCGTCAATCAGTGTGGCTTCGTCAAAGGAAGTGGAACAACAGATGCTATTTTCGCCATTCGTCTTTATCTAGAGAAACACAGGGAAAAGGCGAAGTCAGTCCATTGCGCTTTCCTTGACTTGGAGAAAGCTTTCGACCGTGTGCCTCATGAGCTGATATGGTTCTCTCTTCGAGACCACCTAGTCCCAGAAGAGTACATAAGATGGATTCAAATGATGTATACTGACTCTAGAAGTACCGTGAGAAGTCCAGCGGGTACTTCGGAGTCATTCAAGGTTGCTGTAGGAGTTCATCAAGGTTCCGCCCTTTCCCCCCTGCTCTTTATACTGATAATGGACACGATCACCAGAGATCTACAAACAAGCCCTCCGAAAACTCTACTGTATGCTGACGACGTTGTGTTATGTTCCAACACAACAGAGGACTTGGAGAAACAGCTAGGAGAGTGGAACGAACGCTTCAGTGACTATGGTCTACGACTAAACCTCCAAAAGACTGAGTACTTGGAAATGGGAAAAAGTACTTCGAATACCTCGAATACCATCAAAGTCAAGAACACCGAACTCCGGAAAGTGGATGGCTTCAAGTACCTCGGATTCTACATCACCGCAGACCTAGACCCCAAGGCTACAGTTGCTGCGAGAGTCAATGCTGCCTGGCTCAAATGGAGAGAATCAACCGGTGTACTATGCGACAAGCGAATGCCTGACAGACTGAAAAGTAAAATTTACCGATCAGTTGTCAGACCAGTAGCGTTGTACGGCCTCGAATGTTCTCCATGCACAGCAAAGACTATACAGATGCTGCATGTTATGGAGATGAAAATGCTGAGATGGAGCCTCGGACTCACTCGTCTAGACATGGTGCGAAATGAAACCATCCGAGATCGTCTGGGCATCGCCCCTATATCTGAAAAGCTTCGAGAGTCAAGGCTGAGATGGTACGGGCACGTGATAAGATCAAATCCCCATTCCGTTTCTCAATCGTCCTGGAACCTCGAAGTAGAGGGCAAAAGACCCAGAGGCAGACCCAAAACTAGGTGGCGAGACTGCATCGAAGTAGACATGAACACGACCGGGCTGAAGACTGAAGACGCAGCTGATCGGGTGAAATGGCGTGGTGCAGTCTACAAAGCGGACCCTGCCCGGCGGCGGGATAAACGCTAGGAAGAAGAAGAAGAAGAAGAAGAAAAGGTACAGAACTATTATACTCGCCGAGTATACAATCGTTGCTTCAATACCCCCTACAGTCACATGCCTTCTAATAGAGTAAGAAACTCCAAGCTTAGACTTCAGACCTTAAGTAGTAGGAGGGAAACGAATGATTTTCATCTTTTAAACAAGCTTATATCTGGTAGAGTAATTCTTTCTCAAAAAAGACGACATTTTTATAAATTAAATGTTTCCACGACTCGAGGCTCAAATATAAAAATTCAATATAAAACTCCTCGCACTAATTGTAGGAAGTTTAGTTTCGCTATAAGATCCGCTCGATTGTATTTATAGACGCTCGGATTCATTGTTCACTTTCATTTGTGTTCTTTGTTTCAGTTTCATTTTGTTTTTCATTTGTTTTTGTATAATATATATATCCACCACGTGATTCTTTTCGCATAATAAAAAGTTCAAAGTACGGTACCTTAGAAAAATACAGAGAGATGAGTAATTTGAAGGTGATTCCTTTTCTTGAAGATGACAGTGTCCTTTGTCGTCTCCTCTTCTCTCTTCGTCTACCCTCTGTCGCCAGTCTACAAGAAAGTACCTTTCACGAATGTATTGTGGACGGTGGCCTGTGTCCTCTGCCTTCTCAGTCAAGGCTGGTACTCGAGCTGGGAGCTTGGGCAATCACTCTGGAAGGTACACTTGGCTTAAGCCATTGATTTCTGGCTCTAAAAGAGCAGCCACTGGTTCTACATAATATCTTAGGTATGTACCTGTTGTTAGAAATGCGAGTGTCAGCGCTGAAAATACATTTATAATGAGAGTAGTTGTGAATAAGAAAGTTTAAAGAAACTAATGTTTTTAAGCTCGATTCGAAAAATAATAAAAGGTTTATTTGACATTTTATCAAGATGCTTACTTCTCTCATCTGCACAGCGGATTAACATCTCTGGAAGCTCTGATAAGATATAAGTTTCGGTTCTATCATCCTCTTTCTTCGCAAGCGCTCTGTCTTTGATTAGTGCAACAACAACAACAAAATCAATGGGCGGGAGTCGAACCGGCGTTTTCGAGTTAAGTGCGATGCTTTATGATATCGAGCTACCTATCGACATACGAGTGTTTCCAGGTTCTGCCGATTTCTGCGTTCGCAATCTTGCCCGTCTGGAGTGTCTTTGTGTTGTCGGTGGGTGAACTGCACAAGAGAAGAGTCATCGCTCTCTTTACTCGAGAGCAACGCAGGAGAAAGTTTGGTTTCGATACCAAACTCGGCATGAACTCACCCTATTGATCTCATTACGATATACTGTAACTATTGATGTTTGTTAAATTTTTGAAGTTCAAACGCTTTATAATGTCGTGGGTAACAAATTGTCCTTGCCCAATTGTGTTGTTCATCGATAAATTTGAAACGTATAGTGTAAACTTCGTCGTCGAACATGTTTTGAGCGATAAGTGTTCCGAGTTACCTTATATATTTCGAAGTATTAAAAACGGAATCGGGTGGCGTTTGACATACTTTCTTCGAGTATTGAATTATCAAGTATTTCTGAAGCTATAAGTTTAAAAATAACCATTTTTAGATTTCACCATAGGTTTCAAGATTTACAAATTTCTGTAAAATTCCTGAACAGTCCTTAAAGTCAGTCTAGCAATCAAATGCTTTTTCGGGTGAATTTTCATTCATTACAATGACTCAGTTCCTCAAGCCTCTTATATGAGAACCTCTTATCATAAAAGGAAGTGAAAATTCATTCCCTGATCTCAAAAATTAGTGCGAAAGTTGAACGATAGAGGTTAGAACTTGGCTTTCTTAACGATTGTTTTTAATGGGGAAATCAAATAGAATCATCTGAAAATGTCTTGCCTTGCCCATTCTGTATTCAAAGCTCACAATTTCCTGATCCTCTTTATTTCGAGAAGTGTAGAACGAAACCATGAACGAGTCATTCATAGGAAACATTGTATGTTGTTGAATAGTCAGTCTGGGAGACCTATAATAAATACTTGAGTGTTGGGAAATTGTAAACAAGAGAATAAAGTTTTTAGGCCAGTTTAACAATAACACGGTTGAAAAAGTGGAAAAGGAAGAGAGAGAAAGAGAAAAGTAATGATCACGAGAACATCAATTCGCAGCAGTAGAAAGGTCTTAAAGAGAAGCTTACACTACTGTATCACCTCTCCCCCACATTAATACCCGAGGAAGAAATATTGATTCCTCTGTTTCGTGAAGGGGGACAACAGTGTGGTAAATAAAGTCAAATCAATTTCGTGGAATCAAAAAATGTCCTGAGATGCAGCTGGGATATCTTAGAAGCCACCCAACTGCTCCTGGTAGATCCAGCTGGGATATCTTAGAAGCCACCCAACTGCTCCTGGTAAACCTGCAAAACACTTGAATGTAATGCGAGAAATCATTCATAATTGTTTCACGCATTCTCTCTTTTATGTCTTTGAACCCTTGCTGGCTACTCAATATTATCATAGATTGTCAGTTTTATTCCCAACTTTCGAGTAAACTACATCTTGGCTCCATTTGAGGATTGGGATCAGGGCGTTTCTTACCACCCGCACAATTTTTTCAAGCGCATAATTCTCAAAAGATCTAGGTTGGGTTTGTTTTAATGTTTGGAGTTCCTCTACGTAATATTCGAGAAAAAACTTTCCGAGCGCATAGATATGAATGTTTTTCGGATTTTTTAGGAAGCGCATAGATTTTTTCACCCGCAGTCCGGTTGAGGGAAACACTCTGATTGGAATGGAAAACGAAAGACAGCAGAAAATACGAATATAGATTGTCTGAAACGAAGAAGGAGTCATCTCAGTTTATTGAACCTGCTGCTGACTGAAAAGTTCAGATGAGAGTGGGACAAAGATTCAGACAGAGAAAGAGACAACCAACTTCAATGACGTCATCCTCCTCCATCTCCAAACTCTTGGGAGTGTCCTCGTCGTTGATGCGTCGTCCATCGAACAGGAATCTGAGGGAGGCGACAGCAACTCCTGTACGGTCCGCGTAGCTCTTCTTCAACTTGCTCATCGAAGTGCCGAACTTCACGCGGAAATGCACTTCATTTGCATCCTGCAACGAAAATCCCAATTATGGTCAAGGGTTGAATACTAACCGGACCAGCTATGTTGGCGCATACATGTTCGTACCAAAAATCTACATTCTCTTCTCTTTCTGCTCCATTTGATTCTCTTCTCTTTCTGCTCCATTTTACTTTGTCTCAATACCTTTCCATTTTATTCAGCCTTCCCCCTCACTTTCCCAACTCGCTCGGCGCGTATAAACATCCCTTAGACAGCTCTCACTTGACGCCTGATTAGGCGTTTCTTACCACCCGCACAATTTTTTTTAGAGCGTAAAAAGTTCTAATTGTTTTTCACAATTCCCTGAGGTGAGGAGCGAAAAATTTTTTCTAGTGCATAGATTCAAAAGTTTTCCAGAGTTTTGGAGAGCGCATAGATTTTTTCACCCGCAGTGCGGGTTGTTGTTGTAGATTGCCCGCCGTAGGTTTCCGGCTGGGTAGACAAGGTCTTCTTTGACATGGCTCAGAAAACAATAACCTTACTTACATCATTTATCTAATTACATTTATTTCTATTTCTCTCTCGGGGTTTATTTGGTTTTTTTTCCTTTTATTTATGGTCGCGACGGAGGTCACCTACACGCGGTGCGACTGTGGACGACGCTACAAGGCGTCGGACCCAATGGACCTCCAAAACAAATCTTCCCGCAGTGCGGGTGAGAGAAACACCCTGAACCAAACTCAACAGAGAGAGAGGTGTGAGGTCAAAAGAAGCCAACATATCTCTTCCGTCCTCCCGACCTCACATTCTTTGTTCATTCACCCTTTCCATCTATTTATCGTCCTTTTAATCCGATAAAAGGTCACATGTACTTTTCTAGAAATTGAAAAAAGCTAATGATGAGCAATGATAAGAATAATGAGAAGCATAGCTTAACCTGCGGGAAAAGAACTATCACTCTTTGAGTTGTAAAGAATATAAGCAAACAAGAGGAGACTGTAAATTATTGCTTTTTTTAACCGTCATGACAAGTGTTAGAAACGCAGACATCACCGAGGTCTCAATAACAGCCGAGGAGCGATGTATTCGATTAAACACATCCTAACTTAAATTCAGGAGCATGGTACGGAAAACCCCCCGGCCCCCGTCCCAAAAGAAAAAACCCAGTCCATTTATCATTGCATTCAACTCAAAGAGAAAAACAGTCAAAAGCTTGCTAAAGAAATTTCTTCCAATAACGCTCCACCACAAACTGAAATTTTTTTCTATTTTAAATTTAAATCTTTAAAAAATACAATAAGAAATCAATTTTACGAAAAAACCCAAACAAAACCTTTTTACCGCTCGGCCCCCGCTCACGAAAACTTTTTTGACAAATTTAGGTAACCTATGTTTAGAAGAAAACACTTCTCACCAAGCTGAAAGTTTTCGGAACTCGAAACAGTCGCAAATTACTCTCCCAACCCGATAAAAACTTGTTACATAATAAAACGTAAACTTAGCAAATAAAAAATTACTGGAGATAGAATTACTCTCCACTTTCACCCTCTTTCAAAAAGCCACTGCTCGCCTGGAGTATAACTGTTTAATACGTGACATACATATATCACATGGGCGTAATCGAGTTTTTAGAGAGAAGACAGAAGTAAGGAGCAGAGGACAGGGGAGTTGGTCGTAATATCTTCATTGTAGTTATTCCTGGATGTCGAGAGACAAAATCATGAGATTTATTGAGCTTTTCTCTCAGGTATTGTAGTGAATATTGGGAGAAGGGTTGAAGTCTAGAGACACGATGGAAGAAGCGACCATGTCGCAGGGAGTGAAGGGGAACAATGACATATACAATGAGTATCCCAAAGAGGAACAATGACGTATCCCAAAGACTGGAGTAGATCATCTACAATACCCATTCAAGTACCTCGGATCCTACATCACCTCAGACCTAGACCCCAAGGCTACAGTTGATGCTAGAGTCAATGCTGCCGGGCTCAAATGGAGAGAATCAACCGGTGTACTATGCGACAAGCGAATGCCTGACAGACCGAAAAGTAAAATTTACCGATCAGTTGTCAGACCAGTCGCGTTGTACGGCCTCGAATCAGGGGTTATTTAGTCATGTTCGGTCGCCGGTCGGCGGGCGTCTGTTTTAGACCTTCAGCCGGCGTCTGTATTTTAACTCATAAGGAGGGACCCTTATGTGAGTTTTTATCTTATAAGGGTGAAAATTTTTCAAAAAACTTTTTATCTCATAAAATTGGAACTTGAAAAAAATTTCCAGATGTAAGGCAAGTGTCTGTATACAAAAATTTTTGCCTTCGGCGGGCGTTTGTAGGATTTTCGGACCAATTAAAAAACCCCTGCATCGAATGTCCTCCATGCACAGCAAAGACTACAGATGCTGCATGTTATGGAGATTAAAATGCTGAGATAGAGCCTCGGACTCACTCGTCTAGACATGGTGCGAAATCAAACCATCCGAGATCGTCTGGGCATCGCCCCTAAATCTGAAAAGCTCCGAGAGTCAAGGCTGAGATGATACGGGCACGTGATGAGATCAAATCTCCATTCCGTTTCTCAATCGTCTGGAATCTCGAAGTAGGGGGCCAAAGACCCAGAGGCAGACCCAAAACTACGTGGCGAGACTGCATCGAAGTACATGAAGACGACCGGGCTGAAGACTGAAGACGCAGCTGATCTGGTGAAATGGCGTGGTGCAGTCTACAAAGCGGACCCTGCCCGGCGGCGGGATAAACTCTAGGAAGAAGAAGAAGAAAATTACTCTCCAACACTAACGGTGTTCTCTCGAATTACTCTCCAACACTAAGTCCGGGCGTGGCATAGTGGTAGTGTGATAGACCATTGTGCGAAGAGTCCCGAGTTCGACTCCCACCCCGGACAGATCCACCCAAACCAAGGGGGTTAAGAAATGTTGGTAGTGCTCATGCTCGAATCTGACTCTCCCCACTGCTGCTAATCACACTAGCAGTGATCTAGCAGGCAGCCACTGGTTCTACCAGGATAGGTCTGTCCTGCATCTCAGGGGAGCGCGTACCCTGCCGCGAGGCGGGAACAAGAGCGAGGAAGAAGAAGAAGACTAACGGTGTTTTTTTTCAAATGAATTTTTGAAGGGTGAATTTTTTTTTTGAATATTTATCAGTCCTTAAAAAATACACTATCAGATTTCTGTAAAGGAAACGAACAAAAGTTTTGAGCTTTGAATAATTGGGTTTTGAAATAGTTTTTAATAATGGTCTTTTCTCAATTTGACGGCCTCGTATGCGTAACCTTAACCAGAGCCTATGCAGAGTATTTATTTACAATTTAGCCATGTTTATAGACGACAGTCATCGTTGAGTCTTTTTTATTTACTTTTTATTCTGATCAAAAAATAGCTAGTGCACTAAAACTTTGAGAAAAAAATTTTTTTTTGAAAAAGGTTGCTAACCTGGGTCTTATAATGTTCAAAAAACAAAAGAAGAAAACAAATTGGGCTCTTATTCCCTTATGGGCATACTAGACAAAAAATTGGCTTTAAACGATACGGTTTTGAAAATTTCTTCATAGGTGACCATTTTGAACATCGGGGACTAAGATTCTTGAAAAAAATATTTACATAAAAAATTGTTTTTAAATAAAAAACATTTTACATTAAAAAACATTTTACATTAAAAAACGGGCACTTTTGCAGTTAGTGGCCCCCCTAGAGGTTCAATTGGGTCAGGTGAGAGTGGCAAGTTCTTGATACAGTTTCGTTCGCCTAAGCCGTAAGGCCTCGTTAGCGTTAACTTTTTTCTAAGCCTAAGCGTTTTTGGGAGTAAAATTAACTTTTTTTTATATGTAGATAAGTCAGAAGTATGACCCATGGAACCCCTAGGGAAAGCCACTATACTGCAAAAGTGCCAAAAACGCTTAGGCTTAGTGAAAATTTACGCTAAAGAGGCTGTATGGGCTTGGGCGGTACTTTTGCCTTTTTAGACCCCCTACCAGAGTGGGTTCAATGGGTCAGATGGGTTCAAGAGAGCGCATGGCCACTCTCGCTCCTCTGTGTCTATGCGCTGTGCCTCCTACTCTAATTATCTGCACACTCTTCTCTCTTTGCTGTCTGCGCACTCTTCTTTCTATGTGCTGTCTCATCGGAGGAGGTAAAGCGCATAGAGACGTCTGCGTCTTGGGTATTCCCATGAGGGAATAAGAGCCAATTTTTGAAAAGATTTGCTCAAATATCTCGCAAAACTGGCACTTTGTCACTCGGAAGGGCCGCACTTTACTTGGGGGGAGGTCAATTTTCACTGATTTTTTTCGGTTAGGCTTAGCTAAATTGTTTTCCAACGAGGCTCTATAGAACAATTAGCCACAATATTTCAGTTTTATATAGTCTAATTGATGGAATTGATACACTTTTAATCTGTGTCTTGCCTTGTGAGATGCGTTGATATGTTGAATAAAAAGCGAATCGTCCGATCCGTCTTTTTCTTCAACATACCAATGCATCTCACAAGGCAAGACATAGATTAAAAGTGTATTGTCCATAGCTCACCTAGCCTGCAAAATTTCTCGCGGTCGCCCGCCTCATCTCCGAGAAAGAAATTAAGTTCACTTAGCTCTAGTCACTAAAAACCGGCTAATTCTCTTGGCGTCTATGTGATGCTTACAGAATGCCTCACAAAAGCTATGTTTAAAATGCATAATAACCGAATTTTTTGATATGATCAAAAAAATTTATCAACGGATTGATACAATTGGGTGAAATTGAAAAAAAATTTCTTGTCAAAGGTTACGTAAACGAGGCCGTACGGTTTACGCTAGCATCATATGTTACCTAATTTAGTCAAAAAGTTTTCGCAAGCGGGGGGCCGAGCGGTAAAAAAAGGTTTCCGGTATGAACTTGATTCGTTATTGTACTTTCTAAGATTTTTAAGGTGAGTAATGGGAAAAAATTTCAGTTTTCAGCAGAGCGTTGTTGCAAGGAATTTATTTAGCAAGCTTTCGACTGTTCTCTTTAAATTGAATGAAATGATGAATGGACTGGGTTTTTTTTGGGGCGGGGGGCCGGGAGGTTCTTCGCACCCCTTGGTCACCTATGTACGCTAGTGAGAACGCATAGCAAAATGTGGTAAATTTTGTGTTTAGGCCCCCACCCCCTAACAGAGGTTCAATTGGGTCATATGAGAGTGGTATTTTCTTGATACGGTCTCATTCGCCTAAGCCGTACGGCCTCGTTAGCATGAACGTTTACCTAAGCCTAAGCGTTTTTTTAATGAAAAAGATTTTTTAAATGTAAAAATAATTTTTGTAAATGTAAATTAGTCAGACGGATGACCCGATTGAACCTAAAACGCGAAGAGGGCCTAAAGGCAAAAAGTGCCGAAAATGTCAATTTAATGATTTAATTTGTCAAAAAAGCTCACCCTCCAAGCAATGCGCGCCCCCCCCTCAAGTGAAGTGCGACCCCCCTAAGTAAAATTGTGCCGTAAAACTTGCAATTCAACTGCAGTAGCGCCAGATAATTTTACGAATGACACACTGATAATGGCTAGTTTACAATGTTATGGAATCGTAAGCTTCATATACGTAATATTTACGATATGGCCTGGATTATAAAAATTTTTTCGAGCAGAAAAACTTCACCTGTCCAACGACTTTCAGCTTGATGTATTCAGCAGCACCATCAGCAGCAGCGCCGCCTGCGTTATCTCCGTTGTCAGCCATGCTAAGATCTGATGTAGAGCGCCTTAATATAATTCAAAAACTTTGAACGCAGCAAGTTGGCAAACTCTCGTACCACGACACAATGTGTTGGAAGAGAAATTGTTTTAACAAAAAATCAATCGGAAACTATTGAACAAAAAGGCTTCAAAACTCAATAGCTAATAAATTTGGTACTTCTTCACTTAAGTGGACCCCCCCTCCCAGAGGTTCAATAGGGTAATTTTTTTTGATACGGCCTCGTTAGCGTAAACTTTTTCCTCTTTAAGCCTGGGGCTCTTTCTAATTGAATATTTTGGATAAAGCAATACAGCGATACAATATTGTCTTTCTAATCTTTCGATACAGCGATACAGTTATACAAATGGGTACAGCGATATTTTGAGCGTTTTTTTTATGTAAAAATAGTTTTTTAATGTAAACATTTTTTTATGTAAAAGAAAATTTTTGTAAAATGTATATGAGTCAGAAGTATGACCCATTGAACCTCTGGGAGGGGGGCACTAAAGTGAAGAAGTGCCATAAATTTTTCAAACTTTTTCAAATTTTGATAAGACTCTAAAAAACCGAACTCGATTGAAGAGTAATGTATTAACACTAGACAAAAATTTCTTTCAGATTGAGCACACAGTCGACCCGCAAAACAGCTAACATCTTGGACATTACAAAAGCACGCCGTGCTTGCTGTGTTCGCTGTGCACGCACGCTGCACGGTGTATAACTACCAATGCACGCCGAGGCGCGGGAAAGAGAGTGTTTGACGCACCATATTGTTTCACATTATAATTTAGTTGTGAAAAGTGATAATTTTTACTAAAAGAATACTTTTGGGCCATTACAAAAGAAATATATTAGGGCGACGTTTTAAATAAAGCGCATGAGCGGAGTTAAGAATTTTCCCGCGCCTCGGCGTGCATTGGTAATTATACAGCGTGCAGCGTGCGTGTACAGCGAACACAGCGAGCACAGTGTGCACAGCGTGCACGGCGGTCTTTTATAATAGCCAACATCTTAACCCTTTATTTCGCCACAAACGCATTTCAAATAAACGCAGCAGGGCTGCTACAAATCTGGCAATTTGCCAGACATTTGCGTAGCAGCTCGTCGTTACTTATTACTAAAGCACGCCATGAACGCCAAATCATTACTAATGCACGCCATGCGCGGGAAATTCTTAACTTTGCCCCATGCGCTTTATTTAGTTTTTTCATGTTTTTTTCGGACGTGAATAAATAGAGACGTCCACCAAATAAAATGCTGACGTCCCTCAAATAAAATGCTCACGTCCACCAAATAAAATGCTAACGTCCACCAAATAAGGTACTTTTTACCTGGTCCGGTAGGGCGCTTACTGCCGCGCGGCTCTGCTCCCCTAAAATACGGCCTGGCTCTATGAAATTATTTTTTCTTACTTGTTCTCTTTCTTTTTTTAAAAAATTATCTCTATAAATTATGGGGAAAGGAAAGGGGGAGGGGGAGGAGGGTTTACCTAAGCAGGGAAGGGAGGGGGGCCCAAGGGGGAAGGAAGAGGGACCTACCTAAGCAAGGGTAGGGGCCCTATGGGGGGGGGGGAGGGGAAGGGGGGCCCTAAGGAGAAAGGGGGGGAAGGGAGTTTTTATGAATAAAATCTCTTCCTGAGACATTGCGCGCGGAGGAGGCTCCGCCCTACCAGACCAGGTAAAAAAGTGCTTCAAATAAAATGCTCACGTCCACCAAATAAAATGCTCACGTCCACCTAATAAAATGCTCACGTTCACCAAATATTGTGGGAAAAAAAGTTCCGCTTCCCTGGTAGAAGTTTGGGAATGTGTAATGCCTGTTGATGCTCATGAGTGTACCTAGCTATTCAGCTAACTAGCTCTTAAAATAGGAGGCGTTGTCTGAGATCAGTTCCGTCATGGCCCCGTATTTTAGTATGCATTCATTCATTATTCCCTTTTCTTTGCTCACACTGAGCAGTCGGTGATCTACCACGTCTCATATTGACTAGTTTATCGAACAACTCGCATATTTGACCAAAGATGTCTCTCTCTCCCAACAATGTGGATATTCCATCTCTTCTCGAAACTATTCGGCTACAAGCGGATACAATCGCAACTCAGGCTAGAACTATCGAGTCTCAAAATCAACAGATCATTTCACTCACCAAGGAACAAAGTTCGACAGTTTCTTCTAACCTAACATCCCTCTCACCCGATGCCGTTGCCTACGAAGCGGTCAGACGGTGTATGTTGGAAGACAAGGACATCATAGAAGAAAAATCGAAAAACATCGTTATCGTTGGATTGGAGGAAAAGGACTCGGACTCGAATACTGCCGCTGAAGATGAAGCCCTTATTGCCAAGCTTGTCGATGAGCTTGACATCAAAGAACTCTCTGATGCTTTCAGAAAGGGAGATGTCAGGCACAAAAGACATGGAAGAGCCGAAAACAAAAGAAGGATTCTGAAAGTTTACCTCCCATCTCCAGCTCTACGTTCTGTCACTCTTCAAAAGATCAGAAGTTCCAGACCCCAAGTTATCCAGTCCCACCCCCGCGTCTTCGTCAGAGAAGATCTCACTCGAACTGGATTGGAATTGGAGAAGCAATGCAGGCAGGTCGCGAGGGAACGGAATCTCCAGGCAGGGCAGATAGAGTGGACAGTCAGAGGGACGCAGCTCTTCCGGCTACCGAAGGCAAGGCCATTCAGAGAAGAGCAGCCAAAAACGTACGCATACGTGACTCAAAGAAAGTCTCACTAGGTCAGTGGCAGTGTTAGTTCTTCTGATAGTCCTGTTGTCAAAGCATGCTTATTCAATGCAAGATCCATACGTAATAAAATGACTGATCTCGATTTCTTGTTGAGTAGCAAATCATTTGAGTTGATTTTTATTACGGAAACATGGCTAACTTCTTCTGAGTCAGATCGTGAATTTTTAAGAAATCATAAATATGCTTTGTATCGTTGTGATCGCTCGTTAGATGACCCCAACAAGGGCGGCGGAACCGCTGTTTTTGTCTCCTCTAGTATTTCATCTTTCTTTGTAACTTCCTTCCGTGATGAAGGCGTAGAAGTGATTGTTATCGATCTAATGAACCCCAACGCTTTCCCACGTCATATACGTTGTGTGTGCATATACCGCTCACCTTCTTGCTCTCATTCGATAATGATCTCATTACTGTCATTTATCAAGTCTATCTCTCTAACCAATACACCAATAGTCATAGTAGGAGACCTCAACTTACCAGACATCGATTGGGAAAATCTGACCACTTCCAATAATGAAAGCCATTCTTTCTTTTTAAACTTTGCTTGCGATGAACACTTTTTCCAATATGTCTCCCACCCTACGCGTGGCCCTAATGTTCTAGATATCGTACTCTGTAATAATCAAATTATAAGCGATTGTATTGTCACTGCTCCTTTCTCAAACAGTGATCATGCCACCGTTGATTTTCGAATAACTTTTGCAACTATGTCAAAGACTCCTGAGTCTCTCATTAGAAATTTTTCGCGTGCGAATCGGGGGATGATGGAAATTCTGATTTCTTCTCATGATTGGACACTTGCTCTTTCTTCCCTCGACCCGGATACCGCTAATAATTATATCGTTGATTTTATAATTTCTCTGATAGATCGTTTTGTGCCTTGTTCTACCGAACAAGGTGAATTAGATAAGTATCCTTTGAAGCTGCGAAGGATGTATGACAAACTTCAACGCGCATCGCTTCGTTCCCCTAATTCCGTTTATAGCAATACTCTATCTGCCAAATTTTCTGAAGAACTATATGCATTTCAAATGGAGAGAGAAGCCAAACTTGTGGCAAAAGGAAACCTAAGACGTTTTTATTCTGAATGTCAAAGTCGTACAAAAGGCCGTAACATTGTCATTCCCTCTTTAGTAGACCCAGTAGACCCTTCTGGTTTGCCAGTCCATACTTCGTTGTCTAAAGCAAACGCCTTCTCACAATATTTCTTTTCTGTTTATTCCACACCTCGCAGTATTATACCTAATACCGATGTATCAACTTCCACACATATGCAATTCGATGTCATAGATGTAGATATGATACTTAAAGCTTTGAATCAATTGAAATATAAATGCAACACATCTCCGGATAATATACCTAATATAGTAATTAAAAAACTTCGATTTGTTCTTCTCAAGCCCCTCTCTATTCTATTTAACAACTCTTTACTAGTCGGAAAAGTTCCCTCTCTTTGGAAAACTTCTATTATTAAACCAATCTTAAAGTCTAAATCTAAAGCGGATCAATTGTCTAGCTATCGCCCCATTTCCCTAACTTGTTCAATGTCCAAAGTGATGGAAAATGTTATAATAAGTCAATTAGATGCCTACTTGAAGCAAAATGATCTACTGTCTCCCCATCAATTTGGTTTTAGAAACAAAAGGTCAACTGTGACTTCATTGGTGCAATCTCATTCCTATTTCGCTGATATACTCTCCCATGGTAAAGCCGTCGATGTTATTTTTCTTGACATATCAAAAGCATTCGATACAGTAGATACTATATTATTACTTCTTAAACTAAAAAAGTTAGGAATCTGCGGTAACCTCATTCAATGGATTGCGGACTACTTGACTGGTAGAATTCAGACTGTATGTGTTGACAACGAATTCTCTAGCTCATCTTCTGTTACCAGCGGTGTACCACAAGGTTCAGCTATTGGACCGAAACTGTTCTTACTGTTTATTGATGACATAAAACATGTAATTCCTCCCAATGTAAATTATACTATCTACGCCGATGACATTAAATTATTTAGTGAAGTACCAACTTTTTCGTCTGACCTCCAAACTGCCATAGACAATGTATTCAACTGGTGTCAACAGTCCAATCTCAAACTATCAGCTCAAAAATGTATAGTTACGCATCTTGGTATTAACCCCATGCAAAATTATCAGCTAGATCGTCATACAATGGCCAACTCTTCCGAAATAATAGATCTAGGAGTTGTCTTTTCGAGTAATCTTTCTTGCAATAAACAAGTCGAGCATGTCTGTAAGAAATCTACAAACCTCGCCAATCTCTTTTTGCGCGCGTTCAAAACCAATTCTCTGGTTGTATTAACCCGTGCTTTCGTTACTTATATTCGTCCGATCCTCGAATACAGCTCGGTTGTATGGTCACCTACCGCGATTGGCTTAGTTAAGGACCTCGAAAGAGTACAGAGAAATTTCACTAAAAGAATCTTGGCTAGGAAAGGACTTACCCGTCTAGTTTACTCTGAACGTTTAAAAATGTTAAATTTAGAATCTCTTGAATATCGTAGGGTTGTTTCTGATTTAGTTTTTATACATAAGAGAGTCCACGACTACTCAGAGTTCGACTTCTCTCGTTTGTTTACTTTAGCTCCTCTTACTAGAGCTATTAGAAATACCCATCCATTTAGAATCGCCTTACCATATGCTCTAAACTCCTTTAGGTTTTCTACGTGTGCTTCTAGGTCGATCACTATTTGGAATTCCTTACCTAGCGAAGTAGTATGTAATCATTCCAGCGAAGTATTTATGAATAAACTCAGAAAACTACCGATAAATTGTATTTTACCCGAGCCAATTGTCTGCGACTAAGTTAAACTAGGAAGAACACTTTTTGTAGACACACTGCCACTGTAATACAATTCTTTTCTAGTAGAATCATAATCCATGTTTAATTTGTGATCATTAAATGTTGAAGTGAAACTGTTTTTGTGTACATGGAAATAAAGAATTGAATTGAATTAGTGCCCTAGCCAGAGTCACCGACTTAGTATCCTCTAAAGGCATTGTTATTACATGCCTTGTAAACCCGCAGATGGCTGCGAAAATGTACCTGTTTTTTCTAGGCTTTTTGTGCAGGGGTCCCGTTACGTCGTCGGGGTCTTCCTTTTCGTCTTTAATCAAACTTTATTCCATATTGCATACTAGTGTTACAAGGATAGGTGTGCAAAGTAAATCACTGTCACATAAGTGATATCAGTTTAGGTAATACATACAAGCAAGCACCGGGAGTTTGAGCTTCGAGAAAGATAGTAATAATAGTAATAAAAAAGGTGGCAAGTTCACACTGAGAAGAGCAGTAGGTAAAAATGAACCGTTACATAGTTATACAGGAGAATAAGCAATGGAAAAAAACAATCTAATTTCGGATTAAAGAACGAGGCACGATTTCATATAAGACGGTGCTGGGAATTTAGTTTGGCAATTCGTGTTGTTTCGGTGTCTGTGGCAAGTTTATCGTAAAATTCATCGGAATTTCTCGCCATTTCTTTGTGAATTCGTGGAATCAAAATTTTATTCTATTTCATTACTTCTGGCACAATAAACAATCAAATATGAAACACAAGAGTAAGCAGATAGCGAATATTGCCTGACGGAACTCGAACTGTTCGAATTTCGTCATGTATTGTTGCTCATCACTTGACGGATTTCGAATGGTTTGGATTTCGTCATGCTACAATACTCAGCACATGGCGAAATTCGAATGGTTCGAATTTCGTCACGTTACGATGCTCTGCACTTGAAGAATTTCGAACTGTTCGAATTTCGTCATGTATTATTGCTCATCACTTGACGGATTTCGAATTGTTCGGATTTCGTCATGCTACAATACACATCACATGGCGAAATTCGAATGGTTCGAATTTCGTCACGTTACGATGCTCTGCACTTGACGAATTTCGAATGGTTCGGATTTCGTCATGCTACAATACTCATCACATGGCGAAATTCGAACTGTTCGAATTTCGTCATGTTACGATGCTCGCTTTCTGAATCTTGTTACGCCTGAGGCCTCTTCCTATATGACGCCTACACTATATGAGATGCCACGCCCCATTATGCCGCCTCCTCTTCCTATATGACGCCTAAACTATATGAGATGCCACGCCCCATTATGCCGCCTATAAAAGCTATCGAAAGAGAGGAACAAGAGATCTCGGCTCCCGATCTCTCGCCCTATTCATCTCCCCCTATAATCCCCTTTTGTGATTCCTATATTAAACCATGCAATAAACTAATCATTGAATACCTTGTTCGTGTCTGGGGCACATCACATTGGGGCCGAAACGCACACTTCCCTCACTGGTAGCAGCGAGTGGCTGACCTAGTCGCGAATAGGTCAGTCACCGCCTCTCTCTCTTTCACCCCCTCTTTTTTTTTCACCCTCTTCTCCGTTTCTAAGTCCCTTTTTCTCTCCCCTTTTTTTAAAAAAAGTCTCATTTGATTGCTGCTCCGTTGTTTTTTGTTTTTCGTTAATATGCTTAAGTCATTCAATGCTATGATGTTATTAATATGTTTAACAAAAAAAAAAAAAAAATTTTTTTTTAAACAACAAAAAAAAGGGAGACCGACTGATCACCGGTCTCCCGGGGGGGAAAGTAGGAATATGCTTGTTAAAGGAAGCAAGAGAAGAGCCAGCAGAGCTCTAGTCAGCGCGACGGCAATGGCCCCCCGTCAGAGAAGTAACCCGGTCGATGGAGAAATACCCAGTGGACGCTGGAGAAGCGGCATCGTTCCCGCCTGAGGAGATCCGACCGAAGGACCGCGAGTTTGGGAATAACCGGTCAGTTGTAGGAATAAAAGTAAAAGCTTAATTCAGAAGTTGCCCGACGGCACCAGAGCACCGTCAAAGAAATAACCCGGTCGATGGAGGAATACCCAGTGGACGCTGGAGAAGCGGCATCGTTCCCGCCCGAGGAGAGCCGACCGAAGGACCGTGGTTCATGGAGAACCGGTCAGTCAAACTAAGAAAGCATCGTTATATCACTATGTCAATCGTGTGTGTCCGTCAAGTACTAACATTGGTTCAGTAAGTGCTACTGAACTGCAACTCAACCAAGTTACTGCTCCGGCAGATTCTATGTCAATCGTGTGTGTCCGTCAAGTACTAACATTGGCTCAGTAAGTGCTACTGAACTGCAACTCAACCAAGTTACTGCTCCGGCAGAATCTATGTCAATCGTGTGTGTCCGTCAAGTACTAACATTGGCTCAGTAAGTGCTACTGAACTGCAACTCAACCAAGTTACTGCTCCGGCAGAATCTATGTCAATCGTGTGTGTCCGTCAAGTACTAACATTGGTTCAGTAAGTGCTACTGAACTGCAACTCAACCAAGTTACTGCTCCGGCAGAATCTATGTCAATCGTGTGTGTCCGTCAAGTACTAACATTGGCTCAGTAAGTGCTACTAAAACTTACCTTTTGATATAAAACTTATTGTAAAAATTTCAAGGGAAAACTTAAATTTTTATAAGCCGTAAACTTCCAATTTGTAAGCGTGCTTAATACCCTAAGACTATTGTAAGCATACATCGAGATGATCGAGATGAGAGTTGAATTGATTTAATGTGGAAGCAATCATGAATTTATGACAAAATGTTTCGAATATACATTTGACGACTATACATTTATTTGCGCGAATCTATCTGAAACCTATTGGCGATTTCTTGTTTTCCAAGTTCGTTATTTGATCTTGAGCAGATGTATGTGGCTTTCGTTCCTCATCTTTCTTATCTAAATCCTCATGAATTTATGACAAAATGTTTCGAATATACATTTGACGACTATTTTTTTGCGCGAATCTATCTGAATTCATTTGCGCGAATCTATCTGAAACCTATTGGCGATTTCTTGTTTTCCAAGTTCGTTATTTGATCTTGAGCAGATGTATGTGGCTTTCGTTCCTCATCTTTCTTGTCTAAACCCTCATGAATTTATGACAAAATGTTTCGAATATACATTTGACGACTATTTTTTTGCGCGAATCTATCTGAATTCATTTGCGCGAATCTACCTGAAACCTATTGGCGATTTCTTGTTTTCCAAGTTCGTTATTTGATCTTGAGCAGATGTGTGTGGCTTTCGTTCCTCATTTTTTTGTCTAAATCCTCCAAAATCTATGTCGCTCTACGCTTCTGTAAATTCTCTCATATTATCCTATAACAGGCATAGCAGAGGTGAGAACCAATTCAGCGTATCAATCTCTTGTCTAAATCCTCCAAAATCTATGTCGCTCTACGCTTCTGTAAATTCTCTCATATTACCCTATAACAGGCATAGCAGAAGTGCGAACCAATTCAGCGTATCAATCTCTTGTCTAAATCCTCCAAAATCTATGTCGCTCTACGCTTCTGTAAACTCTCTCATATTATCCTATAACAGGCATAGCAGAAGTGCGAACCAATTCAGTGTGTCATCATATTAGAAGTGCGAACTAATTCGGAGTAACATCAAAGACTCTTTCGCAAGCATATGTTACTCATAGTTTACTCTGGGGCATTCCTCTTGGTTACTTAAGCATATAAGGTCTCACTCCAAAAATGTGAGTGAAGTTACTCAGGGCCAATATATCAGGCTATATATTTGGAGAAATGGATGAAGGAAAAGAGGAAATAATAAAGAGAGAAACAGAAAGAGAGAGCGGAGAAAGATGCTTTGACGTTTTGCGCTATCACATGTTGGCTACCACTAGAATTGATCTTGAACATATGTATGTGACTTTCGTTTCTCATCTTTCTCGCTGTGTCTTGTTATTCGCCGAGGAGCATCGGTTTGTGGACAATAAGCATCTTTTTCTCTTTGTCAGAAGCATCTGTGAAGGAAACTTGACACGTTTTCGGCTAAATGCGAGATTAAAGGCCTGTCACATTTAGCTTCTGAAAGCGCTATGATTTGGAACTAACACCCTTTCTTTGTTCTTGCTGGCATTTCCCATCAAAAGGGACATTCAAAGATTCAAAAAAGCGAGAAGAAAATAGAAAGTCAAAAAGAGAGAAACATAAAAGAGAAAAAGCGAGAAAAGAAACAAAACAAAAAGAGCAGAGCAGAACGAAAGTCAAAAAGTGAGAAGCACGAAAGGGCAAAAGCAAAAAGACACAAAGAAAAAACAAAGAAGAGTGAGAGCAGTCTGAGACAGAGAAAGTTAAAAAGAGTAGAGTTTTGTGACTCACTAGCAAAGCTTCAGAGGAAAGGTCGTCCTTTTGAGTAAGACAGGCAAGAAAAGAGAAAGAAAGTCAGAGAAAAGGCAAGAGACAACTATGACAGAGAAAGAGAATCAAAACATTTAGATAGATTAGTGGCACTGATAAATCACTTCCTGTCTGGGAAAGCAGATCCATTAGATCAAAAGGGGGTACTGTGGAATTCCTCAACGCAAAAATAGTACGAAGAAAGGAATAAAAAGAGAAATCTGGTGGAGATAGGAATTTGAAAAAGGGGCGGGTCACGTTCAAATAACGTGTTCAAGTAAGAGGTGACAAAGTAAATATCCAAAAACAAAACGAAAGTTTTCTGGAATGAGCGTCAAGCACCTAAGATATAACTTATAAATATCTCTTCCCCAAGTATAAAAGGACCCAACTCAAGATCAAGGGTACGAAGTGAGATGCCTCTCAACGGAAGACAGAGGAGTGAAGCGGCCTCTATGGACCCCGGCGAACGGTTCCCCCACACCAATATTGGTTCAGTAAGTGCTACTGAACTGCAACCCAACCAAGTCACTGCTCCGGCAGATTCTATGTCAATCGTGTGTTGTCCGTCTAGTACTAACATTGGTTCAGTAAGTGCTACTGAACTGCAACCCAACCAAGTCACTGCTCCGGCAGATTCTATGTCAATCGTGTGTTGTCCGTCTAGTACTAACATTGGTTCAGTAAGTGCTACTGAACTGCAACCCAACCAAGTCACTGCTCCGGCAGATTCTATGTCAATCGTGTGTTGTCCGTCTAGTACTAACATTGGTTCAGTAAGTGCTACTGAACTGCAACCCAACCAAGTCACTGCTCCGGCAGATTCTATGTCAATCGTGTGTTGTGCGTCTAGTACTAACATTGGTTCAGTAAGTGCTACTGAACTGCAACCCAACCAAGTCACTGCTCCGGCAGATTCTATGTCAATCGTGTGTTGTCCGTCTAGTACTAACATTGGTTCAGTAAGTGCTACTGAACTGCAACCCAACCAAGTCACTGCTCCGGCAGATTCTATGTCAATCGTGTGTTGTCCGTCTAGTACTAACATTGGTTCAGTAAGTGCTACTGAACTGCAACCCAACCAAGTCACTGCTCCGGCAGATTCTATGTCAATCGTGTGTTGTCCGTCTAGTACTAACATTGGTTCAGTAAGTGCTACTGAACTGCAACCCAACCAAGTCACTGCTCCGGCAGATTCTATGTCAATCGTGTGTTGTCCGTCAAGTACTAACATTGGTTCAGTAAGTGCTACTGAACTGCAACCCAACCAAGTTACTGCTCCGGCAGACTCTATGTCAATTGTATGTTGTCCGTCAGGTACTAACATTAGTTCAGGACTAGGTGCTGAACAACTATCCAACCAAACCAATGCTACGAAAAAGATCGAGCTAACCGGCAGTTTCCATTCAGCCGCATGTGAAACTGCCGAGCGTAAAAAGAACCAACGATCGGTTCGAGCCGAATGGTTATCATTTGCAGAAACCCTGCCAGGAACAGAAGAGACGCTAGCGCAAGGACCAGAGCCACAAAAAGTAACACCACGAGAATGGTGGGACTCCGTATTTGATTGGGTAGCAAGCACGAAGTCAACCATTTCTGTCGACAAAGACTCTTCCGAAACAACGTTAGTCTTTAACGGAGAGCTCCATTGTTCAGACGACACAATAGAAAATGTCCCGTTGTTAACTCTACAGCCAGGAGAAGTCGTTAATCCACAAGAAAACGCAAAGTACAACACAAGTCCAAGTTCTCCGGATACCTCCCTCAATTCAGAAGGAATCTTCACAACAATAAGAGAGTCAGTCTCCGAGCCTAATTTCCAAAGGAGACGAAATCAAGAACAGGCGAGGGTACAGACTTTGGGGTCGTTATTATCACCCATTGCCCAAATCAATCCTAACATCTTTCATTCAGGAGCAGAAAGCGAGTTCTCTAGTGCAGAAGAAGCTACAGAAGAAGTGGCTGAAGAAGCCAGGAGCATCGACGAAATTCAGTTGGCCACACCTGTTCCAACGCTCCCTACTATCTCCATGTTGAGATCAGGGTCCACGGAAAGCCTTGAACAAAACCCACATAGTGACGCAGATGAATATACTAGACAATTGAGGGTCTTGTTCTATAGAACCAAAGGAGAAGACTTACTTAAAATGAGTCAAGCAAAACAACTCAGAGATAAAACAGCTCAAGCTATTGAAAACGCTTACGATAAAAACAGAGACGATATCAAAAAGGTTTCCCAGAGTTTCACGAAATACTGTGAGGATCTGGAGAAGTTTCTAAAAGAGAAAGGGATGTGGGAACGAGACACCCAAGTCTCGAATGGTTCCACGACACAACCAGAGGTGGCGCCCACTCTAAACTATATAAGCACACATGATCAAGAAAAAGGTAACAATGATGAAGAAATTTCCGATGTTGTTTCAGAAGCGACAGAAAATAACGAGACCCCTCTGATGGCGATGCTGGCATTGGAACCACTGGGATCAAGACTGTCCCTATTCACGGGAAACGAAACATGAAGCGCTGAAGAAAGCAGAAAAGGTAGAGATGCTTTTGGCAGAGATCGCACAGGACAGGGCCACAACTGCAGTGCTCAACCCTGGTATTCAGCTCCTCGAGAACTCAAAAAACCAAGAGTACGAAGGAACTAACAGAAACTATGGGAACAACGTTAGCAACTACAGACAAGGAGGAGTAAGGAGATACGAAACTAGGAACAGTAACCTCTCCGAGATAAGATGCTTTCACTGCAATAGAATTGGACACATAGTTAGAGACTGCCGCACCCGTATGCGAGAATTAGAAAGAACAAGACGTAATCAAAGGTCACCAGGATTTCGTAGTCAAAGTCCGGCATTTTCCCGGACTTACAGGACTCCAATCAGCAACGAACGCTTCAACCCTTCCACTATCAGAAATAGGGTAAATAATGAACCAAGAAGAATCGATAGAAATTTCTCTGACACCAGAATGAACTCACTCGATAGAATTGAACAAGAAACTCAGGACAGAACTGAAGTAGAAGAGCTTCGCCGTCGACTACAGGTTAGTGAAGAAAAGAACACAGTTTCGGAACAAAGAATCCAAGCCCTCTTAGAAAGGCAAGAAAGTGAAGTTACCAGGAGTAACACAACAAGAAATATAGGCAACTCACCAACTCGCAACGCCATAATGATGCTATCCATAATATGTTTAAGCAGTTTCTTCCCAGTAGCCAAAGCTAAAACCTGGCTCTGCCCAACAGCTAATCAAGAGCCTGAACTAATACACCTTTCGGCTCCCGTGGATTGTAGGGCATTGCAGCCTTGGGTTACCACCGAGTCAAACTCAATTTCCATAACAGTTTTTCAACCAAACCACAAAAAATACTCTTCACAAGCAAGCGCTTGCAAAAGCGTAATACAAAGAATAGTATTCAGTTTGGGCCCACTTGGAGGGAGGTACGAATATCACCAAGACATCCAAGAAACAGTCACCGTAGAAGAGTGTAGAAGAATGGTACAACACAAAACTTGTAACAGTGGAATCTTAACACAACAAAACTCACTCTGGTCAACACTTAATGATGCGAAGTTTGAGTGGCCTAGCTGGCCACTCGGTTGTTGTAGAAACTACACCGTCCAAACACGGAATTGTGTCTTACTGGAAACAACAGTAAACATGAGACATTCAAACGGGTTCCCTGAATCTGCAGCAGGAAATATGCGACACTGTGAATACGAAAAAGGTCAATGTGTACTGTACGATGGTACTGTCTTGATCTGGTCCGTTAATAACGAAGAAACTTGTGATTTTGTTGAAGTGATGAACCTGACAGGAAGGCGGTCCGAACAAGTATTCATCAGCGACAACAAGGAGATAGCGCTGTCGTGGAACAATAAAAGTCGCTACCACCAAAATTGCGGTCGTGATTTAATAATTTCAGACCAAGGGTACGGAATATCAGTTAATCGTAGAGCTAGTCGAAGTAAAAGAGTCATCCCCCTAGAAGCAGACGCAGGGCTGACATCAACCAATCAGCTGGCAGCCCAGCTTCTCGCAAGTGAAAAAGCTAGCATAAATGCAGTTATGCCTACGGTGCGCACAGCACTAAGTAGTCTCTGTAAACAATTCAGTATCTTATCCGAGATAATAAAAATTTCACGAAACGAAGACGCGACCCTGCTGACAAGAGCCCTAACAAACAGAAGAGGAATAAAAGCCAAGTACGTGGGGAAAGGCTTGGTAGAAGTACATCAATGTTTTGAAATTCCAGAGACGGCAGTCAAGTTGATTCCATTCAACGGTACATGTTACAAGATACCAAGAGCTCAAATCACTCTTCCAGGTGGCACTCTATTGTCGGCGTTCCTAGAACCCGAAACTGGAATAATATCCGACAAAGCCCAGGTTATACCCTGTTCAGAAAGCGGAAAAGTGTACCTTCAGAAAGAGGAGCACTTGATCATATACGACCCTGTTAGTGGTAGACAGAACCAAATCCAGATGGATCACGTCACCAAGTTAGGTCAACCAAGCATAAAGGGATATGGTAAAACACCAGCTCTGACAATCTTCCACAACCTAGTCTTAACAAATATATCTGATACGTTAAGCGACACGACCTGGCACGAAGCGTGGGAGTCTAAAAACTTTGAACACTTCCAAGGACATGCCAAGTCCGACCAAGACTTAGACACCTATAGCGGACCAGAAACGACCCCCAACGAACAAACAAACTGGTTAAAGCTCATATTTGGATACTGGTCACTGTATGATCTATGGGTACTGCTTTGCTCGCTGATAGTTACAGTTAGACTGGCTCATTTTATTTTGAAACAATACATCAAAAATATGATGAAGCCACAACCCCTCAGGTATATCATAAGGAAGAATGGTTTAGGCCAGGGAACGGAAGAAAACAAGGTAAGCATTCGTGAAAGCAACGAGGTCGAAGAGGCCACACAAAAAATGTCGCAAGCCACTACACGCCGAAACTCGATCAAAATGCCTAGTTTCGGTTCATCGATTCGTATAAACATGCTAACACTTAACTACAAGGAAAAGTTCTTTACCGCACAGATTCCGCTATATGTCAACGGAGTAAAGATGTTGGGCCTCATAGACACAGGGGCAGGACTAACAGCGATGAGTGCAGGAATGGCCAAGCTACTGGGAATTACGAAGTTAGAAAAACCTTCTTCACCATATGCATCGGGTGTCTCCGGAGCAACCATCCCTTTCGCAGGTGAAGCAACCGTTCAAATAAAAATAGGAAGCTTATCCATTACCGGAATCGTTCACTTCACAACTAACGACTGCATTCCCTCTTCGCCAAAGAAATACAACATCATTCTGGGTAATATACACTCAAGTTACTACCCAGATGGTCAATCGACTACTATAACAGGATTATAGAGATAGGAACAGATAACATTCCGTTCATGAACAGCCTAAACGGTCTTAGGGAACCAAAAGGAATCGCGCTGAGAGCAACAAAAACAACATTGTGCTCCCCAAATCGCGAAACATTCGTAGATTGTTATGCTTCTCCTACTATGTATAACACATTGGTCACCACGGTCCCTAACCAAGAACTCACCAGCAAAGGTATGTTTATAGCACCAGCACTCCTTCAGAAACCGTTTATGAAACTTCTCGTTACGAATCCTACGGAAACGGAAACAGTAATCCACGCAGGTCAATGCATATCTAGAGCAGTTGCAGCGTACGGTGAGAAAGGATCATTCACTGAAGGAGCAAGCCTTACGGACATTAGCTTGCACTCACTAGAAGCCAGGGAACCGAAGGAGAAAGCTAAGAAGAAAGTCAATTGGGCGGATCAAATTCCAAACAGCGATAAAGAAAGAGTATCAGAAATAGTCAAAGAACTAGAATCGTCAGTAGACCTGTCCCAAGCAGAAGTGAACGAAGAACAAAGAGAACAGCTAAGAAAATTATTTATAGAATTCCGAGATCGCATTTCTTCATCGAGTTACGACTTGGGATCTTATGAGGCATCACCTATCCATATAAGAACTACCACGGAATTCCCTAATTATCGTCCAAGACCACCAAGGATACCAATAAGATTCCAAAAAGAATTGGACGAAAGGGACCAAAAAGAAGTGCAAAATTTTTGCAGTAACAGGAAAATGCTGGCGGAACTCAAAAAAGCCGGTAGACTCTACGAGCTGACAGAGGAAGAGCAGGAATTCTTCCGGATTACGGAAAAGGCGACGAACAACCGGAGCGCGAGACTTCTGAGAACAGTGATCGAGGCATATAACCCGAAGATCGTGATGGCAACGGTAGCATCGTTTCTAAACGCCACGAATAACAAAGGGGTTTTGAGGCCGCTGTTCTCCCAAGACAAGCAAAACATCATGGTTATTGCGGACGAGGCATCCACAATCCCTGAACCAGTTCTGATAACCGTCTTGGGACGCCTCCCAAACGCCCGAATCAGAGCAGTCGGAGACACCAAACAGCTCGCCCCCTTCTGCCGACTCCCAAAGGACAGCTTAGGGGCGCTGACGGCTGCGCAAGGGCTATTAGACACACTAGCAAGGAGCAAGAACGTGCCAAAAACGGCCCTCACGCACACATTTCGAACCCATCCGGAACTAAACAGGCTTCCATCTCAACTATTTTACGGGGGAAACCTCAAGAACGGATGTACGGAGGAGGAGCGGAATCTGGTGACGAGTAGAATAAAGCTACCAAACCCGAAAATACCATTCGTGTTTGTGGCCCTAGACGGGGGAAACTCAGTGAAGGCACCATCAAAGAGCTACATGAACTCACATGAGGCAGAAGTAGCGATTCGACTAGCGAAAATGCTGGAGAAGGCAGGTTTCACTCAAGAAGAAGTGTTTGTGACCACATTCTACAAAGAACAACAAAGGGAGGTCGCGGAAAGGAACAAGGAAATCGAGGTCGTCACGGCGGATTCGGCGCAGGGAAGGGAATGTGAGGTATCAATAGTCCTCACAACAAGAAGTGATCCTCACTCGAAGGGTCATCTCACCGAGCCGAGAAGGATGAATGTCGCCCTGACGAGGGCGCGCAATGGAGTGTTCGTAATCGGATACACGCAAGTCCTCGAGAAGTTGGAGAACTGGAGGGAAGCGATCCAATTCGCCAAGGCTTTCCAATTGATCGTGGAAGAAAAGCACCTGGACTCCCTTGAACTACGCGACTACAAGGAAGAGTTTCCGGCGCTGGAAAGGAAACGAAATTGAAAGATTGACTCCGTCTACGAGGAATCGCCACAAAAAAAAATCATTGAAAAAAAAAAATAAAAAAAAATAAGGAGGAGCGGAATCGAGAGAACAGCGAAA
Source organism: Allodiplogaster pararmata (assembly GCA_964056735.1). Lineage (NCBI taxonomy): Eukaryota > Metazoa > Nematoda > Chromadorea > Rhabditida > Diplogasteridae > Allodiplogaster > Allodiplogaster pararmata. Next base: position 8,482,486 of record OZ057407.1, read on the forward strand.
CGAGGACGGCGAGGCCGTGAAAAGAAGATCAGCACAGGTTAACTTTTGAGAAAAAGTTGCACAAGTTAATTTCGTCTTCCCATATGAACATTTTTGATTGCAGGATGAAGGATGCGGCATGTACGAGAAGCTCGAAATTCAAAGACGAGAAGCTCGAGACCTAAGAACAAGTCCAAAGGAGATCTAAGCGGTAAATGAGGATGAAGGATGCGGCATGTACGAGAAGCTCGAAATTCAAAGACGAGAAGCTCGAGACCTAAGAACAAGTCCAAAGGAGATCTAAGCGGTAAATGAGGAGAAGAGGCAAGCGCACATATCATCAATGACTACTGAATGCTTTTAAGAAAGAGAAACAAAAGGAATCGACGGTATATAAGGTAAACCATTAAGAAACCTTCAGGTTAGCAAGGTAGGTTTAATATTTTGTCTACTTAATTCCTTCACACAAATTAGCAACAATTTTGTTTTTTTTTTGCAGAAATAACCACCGGATCAGGACGCGTCATATAAAAGTCCGGGGCGGACTTTTCCCCAGGGAAGGAGGTGTTACGCCTGAGGCCTCTTCCTATATGACGCCTACACTATATGAGATGCCACGCCCCATTATGCCGCCTCCTCTTCCTATATGACGCCTAAACTATATGAGATGCCACGCCCCATTATGCCGCCTATAAAAGCTATCGAAAGAGAGGAACAAGAGATCTCGGCTCCCGATCTCTCGCCCTATTCATCTCCCCCTATAATCCCCTTTTGTGATTCCTATATTAAACCATGCAATAAACTAATCATTGAATACCTTGTTCGTGTCTGGGGCACATCACATTGGGGCCGAAACGCACACTTCCCTCACTATCTCACACTCTCCCCACACTCTCGCAATTTCGCACTCTCCCGGCTATTCAGCAGATTTATATAGTACGAACAAAACGATCAACCTATACAGACCGGGTTTGCACGAATGCTATACTATTCTCTTTTCGCGACACAGAAAAAGAAAAAAGTATAGCGTTCGTGCAAACCCGGTCTGTATAGGTTGCTCGTTTTGTTCATACTATATAAGTCTGCTCTTATTTTGCTGAATAGCCTTGTACTGATCATCAACCGATGACGAAATTCGAACCGTTCTAAATTTGCGTTGTAATGATCATCAACCGGTGACGATATTCTAACCGTTCTAAATTTGCCTTGTAATGATCATAAACCGGTGACGATATTCGAACCGTTCTAAATTTGCCTTGTAATGATCATCAACCGGTGACGATATTAGAACAGTTCTAAATTTGCCTTGTAATGATCATCAACCGGTGACGATATTCGAACAGTTCTAAATTCGCCAACTCTTATGTCTTTGACACTCAGTGCTTTTGTTTCTTATTTATCTTGCTAAAGCAAAAATCTGTGTATTAAATATGACACTTGTTTCTTTTTCAAATCCTCTGTGCAATTTACGGATAAACGAGTTTTTTTACCGCCATGTTTCAAAACTCGCCACAGACACCGAAACAACACGAATTGCCGAACTAAATTCCCAGCACCGTCTTATATCTAGAAAAATATGAGATAGAGGTTTTAAAAGCTCGAGATGATTTTAATGTAACGATTTAGTTAGGCAAGTTGTTCCAGTTATCAATTAAGCGTGACACAAATGTGTTTCTAGAATACTTAAGCTTGAAATTCTTAAAGAGTGAGATATTCTACGACTGTACGGGGAAGGCTGCAACTTGTAAAGATAAGTTTTGTCCAATTCAACATTTCCGTGCAAACATTTATGAATAAGGCATAGATCGGCCAGGGCTCTCCTATGCTCTAGAGATGGAAGATTTAATATATCTAGACGTTCGCAGTAGCTGAGATCAATAATGCCTTTTTAAAGAGAATGCGACGGGTAAAAGATCGCTGTGTCCTCTAAATTTCATTCACGAGGCCAATAGACATAGGAGCCCACAATTCACACGCAGCAGAACGGGGATGAACTTGGTCTTGAGCGTTCGTATTATTTATTTATTGAAATACATTTTGCAATGTAACAACACGAGGAAGACTCTGCTGACAAAACTGAAGATAATAAATAAAAAAACTGAAAAAATAGAAAAAAAATTAAACGAGAACGAGAATGAACGACTATTATAAACTTAAATCGATGTTTAAGACCTCTGGAACATCCAGCAATGACAAATATATCCGAAAACTTAGAATGGTTTAATTCCTGAGAAGACTGACCGGTAATTTCATAAAAAATCGAGATGTCCGATAAGCGAAAGAGTGAAAAAGTGAGTTTCTGTTTGTGTGCCCTATATGGAAAGCATAAAAGGAGGTGCGACCGTTACACTGTTTGAAAGTGTAAAATTTACAAACTGGAACTTCAGTGTAACCTTTGAGAATTTTGAAAGCCAAAAGAATATCAGCTTCTAATCTTCTTGCATAGAGAGATGTCAGGTTAAATCTTATCAATATATTTTCATAATTGCACCATTCCGTGAGTGCAACACAACGTAACTGTAGTAATTTTGTGAACACATGTTGAACATTCTCTAATTTTCTGATCAAGGTAATTTTGTGGGGAGACCAAACAACGGAAGCAAAGTCTAGCACCGGCAGAACATAGGTTTTAGAGCATATAATATATGGTGCTGCTATTTTTATCGATAGTGATCTGAATAAGGCATAGACAATTTTCAATGCTCGTCTTGTTACCTGTTCAATATGGAAAACAAATGAGAGCTCATTATCAACATAAACTCCTAAATCACGAATTGAAGATTCTGAGATGATAAATGCAGTTGGAGGTGGGTTCGTAACCAAATAAGGGAATTTTAGGTTCTTTTTACCCATATGGAGAGCATTACATTTGTGTGTGGCAATTGAGAGCTGCCATTCATCACAGAATTCATTTATGAGTCTAGTCGCCTTAGTTAATTGAACATGCGCGTGATCACAATTCTGGTTGTTAATTGAGCATGCGCGTGATCACAACACAATCTAAGGCTGCTTGAAGTATCAGGTTCATCCGTCTCGTCACTTTCTTACACATGGCGTTGATGTGGAGAGAGAACGACAATGAGGAGTCGAACGTGATTCCATGATCTTTAACCTTTGTTTGTGGTGGTAGAAAGTTACCGTCAATCGAGTTTGAGAATTTACGATTGCTGCTACCACAATACATAACGAAACATTTTGGGGTAGAATTTGACAGGGACCACATCTGAGCGTATTCAGACACACAATCTAAGGCTGCTTGAAGAGATAGAGGGTCGACCGAAAACAATTTAATATCGTCTGCAATTAAAAAACAATGAACGTTTTCAGGAATGATATTGATAATGTCATTAAGGAAAATGGTAAAGAATAGAGGCCCAAGGCAGCTGCCTTGAGGCACTCCGGAATGGTAGGGTAAACTTTCAGACAATACATCATCAACTTGAACTTGTGCATTCCTGTTAGTGAGGAATGAGGTAATAAGGCTAAAAAGAGATGAGTGAACACCATGACATATCAACTTGTGAATGAGGAATCGATGGTTAATGGTGTCAAATGCTTTCGAAAGGTCTATATAGCAAATATCGAAACATTGTTTAGTATTCAGCATAGCAAGCAAGATAGATGGAGTAAGACTCCGCGTGTGAGGTCACAGTAGATCTTCTACGTCGGAATCCTGCTTGACATCTGTGCAGGAGATTGTGAGTTTCTATGTGAGTATACAACATGTTATGAATATGTTTTTCAAACAATTTCGACGAGGAGCAATTGAGTGTAATGGGTCGATAATTGTTGAGTGCGGAACTAGAACCTTTCTTGTGAATTGGTTCAATGATACCTTTTCTCCAATGAACGGGAAAATATCCTGAGGTTAAACAATTCGAAAAAAAAATGATGGAAAGGGGAACAGCAATAGAATCTCTGCCATTCTTGAGATAAGTTATAGGGATACGATCGAATGAACTGTTCACCTTTGAAGGCATCTTATCGATTAAATTGGAAACAGTAAGAATGAGTCTTGTTTACTCATTTCTTTTTCTAACCTCGAAAGACAGTCGGCCACTCTGTTTTGAGATCCTTGCAAGTATTCTATGAAAATGTCATAGCTTTGAAGTTCGATCATCCAACGTGCTATGCTCTCATTAGTTTTTTGTGCCTTAGCAGAAAAGTTAATGGTTTACGGTCCGATTAAATGGTTGTATGTTGCCCATAAATAGTGTTTTTGAAATAGCGTAAAGCGGTAACCATCGCGAATAGTTCTATGTGAGTTGGTGCCCATCGCTTCTGCGTTTCCGTCAGTCTCTTGCTTTAATAGCCTATCGCCACAAATTAGTTGTTTTCTGTTGTCTCTTTCTGCAAGAGCACCGCGCCCACGGCGATTACTTGAATACTGAGAAGTCACTGAGATAATGTGGTTCAAAATGATGAGGTTTGAAGTTTCATTCACAGGCAAACAATTATCGTTCTCCGATATGACTGTTTTGCTCCATAGTCTTTTATTTCTAAATTTATTTCCAGGAGAAGAATGCCTCACTGTGACCTGAAATATGTAAATATTCTCATGCCTTGTGTAACTAGTGGAGTGGTGCGACGCTTGGAAATTGCCTTTATCTCTACCAAAATGCGCTGTGTTAATAATTGGTACCCAGAGCTCCCCTCATTTTCCATATTCTATTAATAGTCACTCCTTATCCTACCTCAACGGGATTCGTGATTTAGGATTTACTGTAGACAACAAGATTACCTTTTTCTGCTCATTGCTTAACAATAAATCAGAAAGCAAAGCGCAAATGTCATCTTATTCTTAAAGTTCTCAAGAGTCGTAAACCGGATATATTTGTTAACGCTTACAAGATATAAGACGATGCTGGGAATAATTTTCGCCAAAATGCTCAAAATGCTGTTCCTCGGGCAGAATTCGCTTGAAAAACCAAGCTTTTCCATGGCAAAAAACGGAAAAAAAGCGCCATGATAAATGGCAGCAAATAACATGCGTTTTGACGGGCCTGCCAAGAAAAACCGTCAAAAAACAAGCTTTCTACTTTGTACTCGTTTTGTCACCGCTTTTGTCACTGCCAGAATCCAGTTTTAGTTTGTCCTTGTTTTGTCACTGCCAAAATCGGGTTTTTGTTTGTCCTTGTTTTTTCACTGCCAAAATCTGTTTTTTTTTGTCCTTGTTTTGTCACTGCCAGAATCAGATTTTTTTGTCCTTTTTTTTCACTGCCAAAATCGGGCTTTTTTTGTAGCCCCTGCAACCCCTTAGCCTCATCTCTGGGATGATGGAGGATCGCTCTCAGGAACTCTTTGGGGAGTGCCAATACTAGACTTTGATCTCATCCAAAATGGCCGAGATGAAATACCAGCAGCTACAACGCCCACACACTAACCATTTCTAGCGACGTACCCCAACCGAGTTTATACCCCAACCAAGTTTAGTAAACTCGGTTGGGGTACGTCGCTAAAAGTGGTTGGTATGTGGTCGTTGCAGAGCTGTGTTCAACGGACCAAGTGTTCAAAAAAAGAGCCGAGTTTGGCAGTGCCAAAACATGTCACAAAAGAAAAACAAAATTGTCCGTTATTTGGCAGGAACAAAACTTGGCCACAGAGTCATTCATCATTTGGCACTGCGAGATTTGGCCGATTCTTCGTCCCTACTTTGGCAGCTAAAAAAGACTAATATCGGAATTTCCTTCTCCCAAGTTCGCATACTCGAAATATTGGCAAAATAAAGTTTTTGGCTGAGGAACAACATTATGAGCATTTTGGCGAAAATTGTTCCCAGCATCGTCTTTTATTTAATTTAAACGCTTTATCAAGATCAGCAAGCTACATCGGAGATATAATATCATCGATTATGGGATCTGTTGCGACATGTGACGACTCCACTCCTCAGCGTTCTCTGCCTTCCTTAGGAATTGGGGACCAACCCTTTATCTTCTGTCGCTCATGATGGCGCTACGATCCCGGAGCTCCAAATCTTCTCGGGAAAGGATTCTCACAGACGAGGGAAGAGACGGTGCGGGGAGCAACCGTTCACGGAGGGAGACGAATGAAAGAATGTCTTATATACATTCGTCTTATATACATTAAATCATCGTCTTATATACATTAAATCTATTGTAGAACACTGTACAACTGTTTACTCCCCACATTTCGCAAAGGATATAGCTTTACTAGAGAAGGTTCAAAATTATTTTACGCGTCGCGTTTTTCGCCGGTGCTTTGGTTGTTCGTTTAATAATCTGCCAAGTGGTCAGACGAGAAACAACCAACTGGGCCTGTTATCTCTTCTCTCTGTTAGTAAGTCTAACGACCTCAAACTTCTGAAACTGGTATTTGCGGGAAAGTACTCTCGAACAGGAAGCACCACAACTTTGAAATAGGGGCATCTAACACTAGAGGCGCACTTTTTAAAAAAAATCCTACCTGCTCCGAGAACTATTTGCAGAAGAAATGCTTTCTCTATACGATCAGCTCGTATATTCACCGAAATTAATAGAGTTGATCAATGATATTTTTTTGCCTGAATGTAAAGTGCATTGTTTTACCTATATTTTTAATTTAAACAATTCATTTGTTCAATCTCTCGTACCACGTGATTAATTTCTGCGTTGCTGCATGTAATGTTTTCACGTTATAAAAGTGAAATTGAACTCTACATTCATCTCTTTTTCAAGGATCAATCATATTTATGCACATTACTCAAAAAAGCTCTTTATACAGTAACATATCACAATCAACACCAATTCGGATTAAAATTGCGTTTGAAATCAATTCTACAGACCACTTCATCTTTTTCCATGATCTACATACCCAACTTGTAACGCTTGACCAATGACGCACCATGCTTCGACAACCAAAATACACCCTTATTGAACTATTTGAATAGATAAAATCTTGAAACATTGATCAGAAAGTCTATCAATTTTATGCGACTCAATTGAAAACAATCAAATTCATGCGACGAAACGGGTTTTTTTCGCTCTCGACAGCTTCATCTAGAAAAACGAGAGCTCGGGGCGGTACCGAACCTAGATATACGTTATAGCTGGCTTGCCATAGGTGATCGTCTCCTGTCGATAGACCATCTCCCGCAGCAGATCCCTCCTTCCGCAGGCACGAGAGAGCGCCACTCTCTGGCACAGCTAAACTCACTTCCGTTTTCTCTATCTTTTTCACAGTACACACAAAAAAATTAGTATGAAGAGTCATACTTTTTTAGAATTAAAAGTACAGAGAACGGCATATATACATATTAAGTATGAATATTCATAGTTTTCCCATGTGCGAATAGGCATACATTAAGGTATGACTATTAAACGAAAAAAATCATAAAATCAAAGCTACACCTAAACTTTGATTAATGAATAGTCATACATTAAAAGTATGCTGAATCGTGAAAATACATCATACTTTCATGCTTATTTTTTTCGTGTGTACACATATATATAGTGAACTGCCAAAAGAGCATAAGTTAGCTAACGGGGTGGCATCGAACGCCGCCGTCTCTTTCATAGTAATAATCTACTGCGCTACTACTTTGTCTTAACCAGGCGTCACTACCTCGAGTGTCTAATTGAGTTTTAATCAAATTCTTTACCCAAATAATGCTAACAAATATCTTAAAGATTGACTAATACAACTTCCTTTTTCTAAGCAACAACGAAGACAACCATATCAGTGTGCTTTTCACTTTCTAGTTGAATAACTTTGGGATAAAAATTTATCCTCAAAAATGTGGTGGTAACACACAAAAATGTGGTGGTAACACGTTCGTTTACGGTGAGAGAAAGACGGCTGAATTCGAATAACACCCATTCATAAGCTTTTTCACATATGTTATTTTAGTGATATTTAAGAAATTGTAATTTATTGAAGCCCAGAACGCTCAGCATTGCAAGCATCAGATAAGATCGCCAGTCGAACCTGTTGAGGACCCGATCTTTTCAGAGCTAAGCTTCTTATTTTTTGAGGCTTTTCAAGAGTGACACCTCATATCAATCCATTTATCAAAACATTCAAGAAAACATATTATTACGATTAATGGTCTTATGTTAGCAGCCAAGAAGCTTCATTCATTTTATAGGCATGCAACCTTCATATTGATTATCATCGGGAAAAAGCACGAACTCGAAAGCATAGTGTGGAACAGCTTCAGACGACCATCACAGTTAAAATGAATTCTCACAAAGAATGCGCAGCTCTGACTGGATAACACAGTCGAAATTCGGTATCAGCAAAACACAAAATTTGGTTTCAGCATATCACACACACATTTTCCAACATATCACATATAAGAGATCGCATATCCCCCCCTCTAACTATGCTTCTTTAGACCCCCTCTAACTATGCTTCTCTAGAATCCGATTTACAACAAGGCATATTTACGACTGAGAATTCAGTACTTCAACCTATTTCAGCTGTCATTGAAATCGTGATACAATTTTAAAAAGACGTTTCAGCTTGCACTTAGCCTTTTTTAGCCGTCTAAACAGGGAAAACACTCAACAGAACATTGGTCAGAGACGACAAAAACGCAGGAATGAACATGAAGAAAGACGTGTTATGCGAGTTAGTCAATCACATTAACTAAATTCGAATGCTTGCGTTTGTTACTGACATGAGAATTTGTTCAGTAGAAGGGTCAGTTTCATTTAGCCAGCCTCGCATGTTTGATTGAGTATACGGTATCACTCTGGGTTACTGTAGCACGCTGCGGGTTCGGAGGAGGGGGCGGTGCATCACGAGCGGGCCGGTTCAGAAAGCGTGAGAGCGGAGAATCGAGGAGGCGAATGAGAGAGGGAACCTGGGATGAAGCCGAGATGATGGTCGGATTGTGGCGGGCATGATACTCCGTCCAGACTCGCAGCACTCGCAGCGAGGCGTTTACGCACATCACCCGTTTGCATGGCTCGTAGAAGGGATTTAGAAACTGCGCCCTTTCCGATAACACCGCCGACCACATGGATACTGTAGTTGTGGCGCATGACTGGAAGAAAACGACTTACTTGATGACAAAACCTGTTTCCGTTTTTGATCGAAGATACAGTATCACTATGGATCATGGTGTCCATAGCCCCTCCGAATAAGGAACAGAGGCCCACAGGGCTTGGTAACTTCTAAAAAACCCCATCTCAATGGAAATAGAAACTAGTTTCATCGAGTAAAAGCTTTTAATTCGTTGAGTAGAGGCTCTAAATTTAGGGAGAACATATACACATTCCGGAGTTTTAAACAGATTGCCCCGCCACTTCACTACATTATTCAACCCCAGACTGGGCCACCATTTCGGCCCCACGCCCGTGTATCACCTGATTCTTGAGTCTCTGCTTCTCCGTGTCGTACAGAAAAGTGCCGAACTTGCAAGAGTAAAGTTCGCTGAGTATGAAAATCAGCAAAGAAGAGGTGAACTCGAAAGCTGCCTCATGCTGCCAACGGTAAGCATCAATATCTCGTACATGTTCAAACTTGATTGTTCTTCAACAGCCCCTTCCCTTCCTTACTCAATAATTATATATGCGTGATTACATACGCGCTCTTCAGAAAAAAATAGTAACTATTATAGAATCTAATTCTCAAAATTCCTCTTTTATTTTCTATTCTACGGATTCGCTGATACTTTTATATGGGAATGGTTAACCACAAATAGTTTAACTAGTTAAACTAGGGAGTGGTTAACCACAAATAGTTTAACTAGTTAAACTAGGGAGTGGTTAACCACAAATAGTTTAACTAGTTAAACTAGGGAGTGGTTAACCACAAATAGTTTAACTAGTTAAACTAGGGAGTGGTTAACCACAAATAGTTTAACTAGTTAAACTAGGGAGTGGTTAACCACAAATAGTTTAACTAGTTAAACTAGGGAATGGTTAACCACAAATAGTTTAACTACTTAACTAGCTTGTTTGATGAAAGACAGGTTAGAAAAAAATATATTTTTCGCAACAGTTGTACAAGGTGTGTAAACATCGCTATGCAAGCATAGATGATAATGATTTTCGTTTTAAAACCGATTTATGATTTGGATCACTAGGTCTTCTTGACCTTAACATTGCCTATTTCGTCCTGTATTATAATATAATGTACGCAGATACACATATACGGCTAAAAAAATAATCTCCTTTTTTGATATTTTAGTTAAGTTAACATGGGCATAAAAATGAACCTGTCTCATGATCTGCCACACACAATCAATAAATTGTACGAATATCGGTGACCTGTGAAAGTCTTTTTGAAAGATCACTTGATAAAAAATTGAAAAAAAATTTATTTCAAAAAAAAATAACTATAAAATACAGAGAAATAAAAGGGGTAGAGCAAAAGACAAAAAAAGAGAGCGGAGAGAAAAAAGTGGAGAAGAAGCAAAATACAGAGAAAGAGAAAGAACAAGGAGGAGAGTGGAATATACCTCTCATTATCCGAACTGGAATCGATTCCATGACCGCATCTCTGACCAAACTTGTGACCAAATGAGCACCATTCCTTCTCTATGAGTACCATGAAACCCTCGAGTGTACGGTAGTAATCATCCATCATCATCATAGACAGCGAAGTCAACTCAAATCTTAGCTCTTTATTATCATTATTATTGTTGACCCGATAGGACCCCCTTCTTAGGCGAATTGAAGGCCGAGAGATTATATTGTATTGTCATTTTAAATTTTTTTAAATTATAATTTTTTTCAATATCATTTTCCAAATACATATAGTTCTCTCGTTATGTCTATCTACGTCAACACTTTGATCTTCCATGAATTTTCGTCTCCGAATAAATTTCAGTTTTTCTCAATACAAGGTAATATTTGCAAGAAAAGAGAGCAAAATTTAATTTCTCAAGCGTCCTCATCCACATAGGACCGCCCTTCTTTCCACATAGGACCGCCCTTCTTTCCACATAGGACCGCCCTTCTTTCGAAAAAACAACAAACTTTTGTCGCTTTTTATTAAACTAGTTCAACGAGATAAATTCATTGAGTTTCAATTGTCTAATGCTCAACAAAAGTGAACATTTATCATTTGCACTCGTCAAAAAACGAGGTCTTCTTCAAGATAGGGTTCTAGGAAGCTGATCCGATTGAGTATTCACACTCTTCAACTATTATATTCCCCATGTTTTCAACTTAGAACTTAACTAAATGCTCTTTTTCATTTTCTAGACCCCGCTCTAATGAAGTATATATTTTGTAAACTGTTCTTGAAAACTTCAGACGACTTATGAAAATCCTCAAGCGGTCAAAAACAGGTGTATCTATCTTCAAATGTCGAATAAAAAAATTTCAAATGACAAAATGTCATTCCGAACTTGGGCCGTTCGATCCCAGCCATCCGAGCAATGTACAAGCGTTGAGCATTTCTCTCTGTTTATAGCACCGACGATTTGAGTGGCGCCCTCAAAAAACATAGATCAAGTCAATAATTAAATTATAGAGCTATACAGAGAGGTCCCGCAAGCAAAAACAGTTTTGCAGAGATATCTATCGGTGCTGAATGAATCTATACTATCAACAAAAAAGGTTAACAGTTAAGAATGTGTCCCCTTTCCATAACAGACTTCGAAATAGAGGACTGTCAACAGAAAGTCGAATATTTAACCTTCACGGCATGGTTTAAAAGTCTACAAATCAATCAATATCCTCAAAACAGAGAAGGTTATCGATTACCTGGAGAACGGACTGTAGATGGAGGAGCCACCTGCTCTCCTCGACTGATCTCAAGTAACTCTTGTCCTCAACCCGCGGATACAAGGCATCTAACAGCTTGCTCAACCTTAATATCATACATCAAGCATCATAAGATAACTCCACTGTAGTATAAAATAGCTTTAAAATATTTCATCTCAGAGGCTAAGAACTTTCAACATTAAAAACTCAAACTTCAGCATAATAAGTGAAAAAGCTAGTCAAAGATCAATCTTCAATGCCAATTTTAATTATTGAGTAATTATTTTTATTGATCGATTCAAAAACAAAAAAAAATCAAAAATTGTAAACCAACGAGTCGCGAACGACATGAATATTGTGAATGTTGAGAAAGGTGAGCGGGCATTTGTTGTACTCCTCTTCGAAACCGCCTCCTTTCGCCCTGTTTACCTTAATAGCTACTTTGTTGTTTACCGAATAGAACCACCCTTTTTAGAAGACTAAAAAGTATAGATCCTTTGCTTTTCCTTTATAAATAGATTTGAATCGATCAATAAAAACAATTTTTGGCTTTTCCTATCAATAATACTCTCGTTCTTTATTTTTTAAAACTTTTTATTCTAGCTTCTATTCTGTACTGTAAACGTTGAAAGAGGATTCACAATTTTGAGCGGCTCGAGTCATAAATCTACAGTATTCAAATTAGTGGAATTACAGCTGCAGTAGAGAAAAAGAGCCGTAATGTGTGGCTCTTTGTGTGTGTCAGGAATCTTCAAAGTAATCTTCAGCCTACAGTATCCGAGATCTCTATCATCACATAGATAAAAAGTCAACAAATTTACCTGATATGTATCATCTCTACTGTCTATAAATAGATATGGTCTACACAATGAATCAATCTCAACACTCGGCTAATTGATCAATAAAAGAGTTGAATTATACATTACCGAACAAAAAAAGAGTAACGTTAGCATTGACAGCCGGTCTCGCATCGAAGATGTAGAGTTGATGACCGTGCGGATTAGCATCCATCAAGAGGTTCATGTACCTTGATACCAAATGATTTCCCTTTCATTTCGAAATCATGGGTATCATTTGCCGTGACATGGAACATCAGAGTCATGAATGACTAATAAACAAGTCATATCACACAAAAGTTGCTTATCTAATACTCACTAATAGAGAAGTCATGACTCAAAATAAGTCATGTTATATACTTGAGTCATTGCAGAATTATGATGAATGAATCCTGTGAGAGGGACTGAATTCTCGAATCCGACCTTCTGATTATTTGATTTTGTGTCGAACATCTACGCTGATGACATATCTCTTCAATGACAAACGAGACCTGCTCTCTCAAAAAGATAACTAAAAGCAGTTCTAAGTTCACGCTGATTCATATTTATTTTTCGGGCCTCTGAACCTTTTTTGGACGCATCACATCACATAAGACTCGCGTGTGAGAGCAGATATGAACTCGTGGAAAACTAACTGTTCATCTTCCGCGCATTTCCTGTTTGTTATTCCCGTGAGCGGTTGGGAACTTCGAGTGAGTGAGGCGCCGCTTTCCTTATCCAGCCAGCTCAGCACCTTCATTGAGGTTTCTCTCTCTATGATTACCTCTTCATATTACTCTCTCTCACTCTCTTTTTCTGTCTCTCTCTTTCTTTTTCTGTCTCTCTCTCTTTCTTTTTCTGTCTCTCTCTCTTTCTTTTTCTGTCTCTTTCTGTCTCTCTCTCTCTTTTTCTGTCTCTCTCTCTTTCTTTCTCTGTCTCTTTCTGTCTCTCTCTTTCTTTCTCTCATTCTCTCTCTCTCTATCTCTTTCACTCTCTATTTCTATCTCTCTTGCTCTCTCTTCATGTCTATTTCCTCTTCCTTTTGCTCTCTCAACACTCATCTTTATCCGAAAGCATTTCATGGTCACTGCGATTCCATTGCTAGTGTTCTAGCAGCATTCAGATTTTTTCAAGAACTACCAACAATTGTTGAACCTCTTGATTTCGTTGGATGTACCCAGGCGTTAAATGAGGCCGGTCTATGACATGTTTATACGCGCCGAGCGAGTGGAAAGAGAAATGGGGAAAGAGAATGTAGATCATTCTCATCGCCAACATGTATGCGCTAGCATAGCTGATGCGGTAACCATTTAACCTTTGGATGTACCCGTTGTTCGTGTCAATCTTGGAGCCAATTCCCATAAGCTCAGCGCACACTACCAGTATGCCAAATACTCGCATAATGACCCTCAAAGGCCCACTATCCCTATTTGTGCATCATGTAAATTTTCTGTTTGCGACTCTCTTCCATTTGATTTTATCAACGAAGCTTGCTTCAACCTACGAAAAAACAACTATTTCTCTTTCGTTGCCAAGTTATTTGATTGTGCTGGTAAGTTTTTTGCTGATGCTTTAATAAAACTTGTAATATTTTATTTGCATCACAACATCCCTTTTTTTACCCTTTCACACATCTCCACTAAGCTTTAATATATAGTTCATGCATACTTTTTAAATCAGTATTTTGCCTTTTATCAAATATTCACGAAAACAGAATAAAGAATGAATTACGATTTTTGAATACTCTTTCCAGGATCTAACCGCGAATCGATGTTTGCTGCGGAAGTGCGCGACCTTCTTGATGAACTCTTTGCCCTTGTCGACAGCAGCTGCGGGAACACCCAACACCTTCGGGTACGTATCCGCCAGCTCGTAGTTGGCGTTTATGTCCGTGATGGACCAGGAATTGGAGGGGAGTCCCAGGCGGGCAAGTTCCGCCTGTGGAGAGTAAATCTGCCACCCATTCACCGTATACAATGACGCGCCGCCCGCTGCAAAAAAAGTAAATTATATGATTTACTTTTTCTCTATTTTTCAATAATTCTTCCACGGGTTGGTCCTGGAATCTTATAGAGGGATAGTTCTTCAGAAAATTTGGACCTTTTCGGGTCAGAAAAGCTTCCTCCGTCTTCAATCGAAACGCAGTCGTCGAGTCGTAATCATTGTCGTTTTCAGACAATTCTGTTGTTGTTGTTGCAAACAAGCAGCCCGCATCGAAGACTTTTGGTAATGAAAACTCTTTTTAATGAGAGAGGTTCTCGTGTTCTTCGTACGAGATGCGTCCGGAGAAGGGTTTTGATGTCCTTTGCAGTCCTGAGACTGTCATGCTGCACCTTGTGAAGGCGGACATCGTTGTAGCAACCTGTTCATGCTACGGGCCTTGTGAGTGGGTGGTCAACCCGACCTAGCATAGTTTTGGTTGGGAGTAGAGATGTCTCGCCTGTCGTTGACTGGAGATAGACAAGAGGTTATTTGACTGGCGCCTCGACTCGCCATTGAAAAGTATAGCGGAGTCTCGGCTGATGTTTTGTCCGGTGGCTTGCCCAGGCCGGTCCGGCATCGCCTTCCTTTGACGAGCTATACTACCCAGTTTTGGTCCACGGCGGGATTTCTCCCGCTACCTCCCGGCACGAATTCTTCGTAGGGAGGCGTCCCTTTATCCACCACCTGAGGTCGCGCTCGATTCCGAATTGGATGATCCGGCTCCATCCATGATAGGCTCTTATGGCTGTAGAGTAATGAATGGCCACTTTTGCCAGTGTGTTTCGAGTTCAGACAATTCTCGAAAAATCCCCTTTCTGGTATGAGATATCTCACATCAATCGTTTTTGTTTATAATAACATGGAAAAAACAATAAAAAAATAGCAATGCAATAAATCGTTTTCGAATTCATGTTTTCTCCACCAATCTTCTCTAGATAACGGAAAACTCAATTTAGTGAAAATCGAAAAGTAATTTTCAACGAGACCTGAATGGAAGGATTCGGCAAAGAAAGGTTTAGCAGGAGATGGGAAGGCGCACCTGAAGAGACAATCATATAAGGCGCGTCTCGAGTGCGAACTCTGATCACAGACGAGTCGAATGGAATGCTTCTCCTGCATGAAAGGAAGGTCAAGAAAGATACTCGGTCTATTCGAACACCCGGTAAAAACACTCACCTAGTAATACTTCAACCGGATGTTCTAATATCATCAAGTCATTACTATTACCGCACTTTTATGAACTTGTTCTCGATCGCTCCCATAACTGCTCTAATGTATATAAAACACAATTAGTGTCCCAACTCTTCAATCGTGCGCAACAAATTTTTTACTAAACTTATCTTTTTTTCTCTTAAAGTCTCGCAGGAAGCACATTGCTATCGATCCCGCCCGGAGGACTAGCTTTTTTCTGTGCGATAGTTCAATAATTTCTCTCATTCAATCATTTCATTTCTCTCATTCGTCTCCCTCCGTGCACGGTTGCTCTTTGCACCGTCTCTTCCCTCGTCTGTGAGAGTCCTTTCCCGAGAAGATTTGGCGCTCCGGGATCGTAGCGCCATCATGAGCGACAGAAGAATGAGATTGATGAACTACTGTGTAAAAGCCGTTAGTCCCCAATTCCCAAGGAAGGCAGAGCACGCTGAGGAGTGGAGTCGTCACATGTCGCAACAGATCCCATAATCGATGATGTTATATTACCGATGTGGCTTGCTGATCTTGATAAAGCGTTTAAATTGAAAAAAAATTGAATTGAAGTTCAATCATTTGTCATCTTAACCAGGCGTCACTGCCTTTAAACTGTGTAAATTAGAATTTGGAGAAAGAAATCAGTTCGAATATTACTAATCCAGCTAATCCAGCTAGAAATTTCTGCTGAGTTTCTGGAGAGAAGAGACCTTTTTTCAGTCCGCTCTACTCTTGTGATCGCCCTTATGCTATAAAATCAGAAGGAACGTTCACTCGGCAATAAACAATCAATCATCAAAAAAGTCCTTGACCAACCTTGGTTATAATATGCAGGCCGTAGGCATCGCTTCCCTTCGTCCTCGTTCCCGCTCCCATCTTCTCAACTTTCAGCACCAAACCAAGCGGTAGGTCAACCTCGTTCCACTACAATAGAAAACACGTGCTTGGTGTCATAAACAATTTGTTTCGTTCTCTTGGCGACACTTACGAATTGCTTTCATTGAGGTCATGACTATACAAATTGCTTTCATTGAGGTCATGACTATACAAATTGCTTTCATTGAGGTCATGACTATACGAATTGCTTTCATTGAGGTCATGACTATACGAATTGCTTTCATTGAGGTCATGACTATACGAATTGCTTTCATTGAGGTCATGACTATACGAATTGCTTTCATTGAGGTCATGACTATACGAATTGCTTTCATTGAGGTCATGACTATACGAATTGCTTTCATTGAGGTCATGACTATACGAATTGCTTTCATTGAGGTCATGACTATACAAATTGCTTTCATTGAGGTCATGACTATACGAATTGCTTTCATTGAGGTCATGACTATACGAATTGCTTTCATTGAGGTCATGACTATACAAATTGCTTTCATTGAGGTCATGACTATACGAATTGCTTTCATTGAGGTCATGACTATACGAATTGCTTTCATTGAGGTCATGACTATACGAATTGCTTTCATTGAGGTCATGACTATACGAATTGCTTTCATTGAGGTCATGACTATACGAATTGCTTTCATTGAGGTCATGACTATACGAATTGCTTTCATTGAGGTCATGACTATACGAATTGCTTTCATTGAGGTCATGACTATACGAATTGCTTTCATTGAGGTCATGACTATACGAATTGCTTTCATTGAGGTCATGACTATACGAATTGCTTTCATTGAGGTCATGACTATACGAATTGCTTTCATTGAGGTCATGACTATACGAATTGCTTTCATTGAGGTCATGACTATACGAATTGCTTTCATTGAGGTCATGACTATACGAATTGCTTTCATTGAGGTCATGACTATACAAATTGCTTTCATTGAGGTCATGACTATACGAATTGCTTTCATTGAGGTCATGACTATACGAATTGCTTTCATTGAGGTCATGACTATACAAATTGCTTTCATTGAGGTCATGACTATACGAATTGCTTTCATTGAGGTCATGACTATACGAATTGCTTTCATTGAGGTCATGACTATACGAATTGCTTTCATTGAGGTCATGACTATACAAATTGCTTTCATTGAGGTCATGACTATACAAATTGCTTTCATTGAGGTCATGACTATACGAATTGCTTTCATTGAGGTCATGACTATACGAATTGCTTTCATTGAGGTCATGACTATACAAATTGCTTTCATTGAGGTCATGACTATACAAATTGCTTTCATTGAGGTCATGACTATACGAATTGCTTTCATTGAGGTCATGACTATACGAATTGCTTTCATTGAGGTCATGACTATACAAATTGCTTTCATTGAGGTCATGACTATACGAATTGCTTTCATTGAGGTCATGACTATACGAATTGCTTTCATTGAGGTCATGACTATACAAATTGCTTTCATTGAGGTCATGACTATACAAATTGCTTTCATTGAGGTCATGACTATACGAATTGCTTTCATTGAGGTCATGACTATACGAATTGCTTTCATTGAGGTCATGACTATACAAATTGCTTTCATTGAGGTCATGACTATACGAATTGCTTTCATTGAGGTCATGACTATACGAATTGCTTTCATTGAGGTCATGACTATACAAATTGCTTTCATTGAGGTCATGACTATACGAATTGCTTTCATTGAGGTCATGACTATACAAATTGCTTTCATTGAGGTCATGACTATACGAATTGCTTTCATTGAGGTCATGACTATACGAATTGCTTTCATTGAGGTCATGACTATACGAATTGCTTTCATTGAGGTCATGACTATACGAATTGCTTTCATTGAGGTCATGACTATACAAATTGCTTTCATTGAGGTCATGACTATACGAATTGCTTTCATTGAGGTCATGACTATACAAATTGCTTTCATTGAGGTCATGACTATACGAATTGCTTTCATTGAGGTCATGACTATACGAATTGCTTTCATTGAGGTCATGACTATACGAATTGCTTTCATTGAGGTCATGACTATACGAATTGCTTTCATTGAGGTCATGACTATACGAATTGCTTTCATTGAGGTCATGACTATACGAATTGCTTTCATTGAGGTCATGACTATACAAATTGCTTTCATTGAGGTCATGACTATACAAATTGCTTTCATTGAGGTCATGACTATACGAATTGCTTTCATTGAGGTCATGACTATACGAATTGCTTTCATTGAGGTCATGACTATACAAATTGCTTTCATTGAGGTCATGACTATACAAATTGCTTTCATTGAGGTCATGACTATACGAATTGCTTTCATTGAGGTCATGACTATACGAATTGCTTTCATTGAGGTCATGACTATACGAATTGCTTTCATTGAGGTCATGACTATACGAATTGCTTTCATTGAGGTCATGACTATACGAATTGCTTTCATTGAGGTCATGACTATACGAATTGCTTTCATTGAGGTCATGACTATACGAATTGCTTTCATTGAGGTCATGACTATACGAATTGCTTTCATTGAGGTCATGACTATACAAATTGCTTTCATTGAGGTCATGACTATACAAATTGCTTTCATTGAGGTCATGACTATACGAATTGCTTTCATTGAGGTCATGACTATACGAATTGCTTTCATTGAGGTCATGACTATACAAATTGCTTTCATTGAGGTCATGACTATACAAATTGCTTTCATTGAGGTCATGACTATACGAATTGCTTTCATTGAGGTCATGACTATACGAATTGCTTTCATTGAGGTCATGACTATACGAATTGCTTTCATTGAGGTCATGACTATACAAATTGCTTTCATTGAGGTCATGACTATACAAATTGCTTTCATTGAGGTCATGACTATACGAATTGCTTTCATTGAGGTCATGACTATACGAATTGCTTTCATTGAGGTCATGACTATACGAATTGCTTTCATTGAGGTCATGACTATACGAATTGCTTTCATTGAGGTCATGACTATACGAATTGCTTTCATTGAGGTCATGACTATACGAATTGCTTTCATTGAGGTCATGACTATACAAATTGCTTTCATTGAGGTCATGACTATACAAATTGCTTTCATTGAGGTCATGACTATACGAATTGCTTTCATTGAGGTCATGACTATACGAATTGCTTTCATTGAGGTCATGACTATACAAATTGCTTTCATTGAGGTCATGACTATACAAATTGCTTTCATTGAGGTCATGACTATACGAATTGCTTTCATTGAGGTCATGACTATACGAATTGCTTTCATTGAGGTCATGACTATACAAATTGCTTTCATTGAGGTCATGACTATACGAATTGCTTTCATTGAGGTCATGACTATACGAATTGCTTTCATTGAGGTCATGACTATACAAATTGCTTTCATTGAGGTCATGACTATACGAATTGCTTTCATTGAGGTCATGACTATACAAATTGCTTTCATTGAGGTCATGACTATACGAATTGCTTTCATTGAGGTCATGACTATACAAATTGCTTTCATTGAGGTCATGACTATACGAATTGCTTTCATTGAGGTCATGACTATACGAATTGCTTTCATTGAGGTCATGACTATACGAATTGCTTTCATTGAGGTCATGACTATACGAATTGCTTTCATTGAGGTCATGACTATACAAATTGCTTTCATTGAGGTCATGACTATACAAATTGCTTTCATTGAGGTCATGACTATACGAATTGCTTTCATTGAGGTCATGACTATACAAATTGCTTTCATTGAGGTCATGACTATACGAATTGCTTTCATTGAGGTCATGACTATACGAATTGCTTTCATTGAGGTCATGACTATACAAATTGCTTTCATTGAGGTCATGACTATACAAATTGCTTTCATTGAGGTCATGACTATACAAATTGCTTTCATTGAGGTCATGACTATACGAATTGCTTTCATTGAGGTCATGACTATACGAATTGCTTTCATTGAGGTCATGACTATACGAATTGCTTTCATTGAGGTCATGACTATACAAATTGCTTTCATTGAGGTCATGACTATACAAATTGCTTTCATTGAGGTCATGACTATACGAATTGCTTTCATTGAGGTCATGACTATACAAATTGCTTTCATTGAGGTCATGACTATACAAATTGCTTTCATTGAGGTCATGACTATACGAATTGCTTTCATTGAGGTCATGACTATACAAATTGCTTTCATTGAGGTCATGACTATACGAATTGCTTTCATTGAGGTCATGACTATACAAATTGCTTTCATTGAGGTCATGACTATACAAATTGCTTTCATTGAGGTCATGACTATACGAATTGCTTTCATTGAGGTCATGACTATACAAATTGCTTTCATTGAGGTCATGACTATACGAATTGCTTTCATTGAGGTCATGACTATACAAATTGCTTTCATTGAGGTCATGACTATACAAATTGCTTTCATTGAGGTCATGACTATACAAATTGCTTTCATTGAGGTCATGACTATACGAATTGCTTTCATTGAGGTCATGACTATACGAATTGCTTTCATTGAGGTCATGACTATACGAATTGCTTTCATTGAGGTCATGACTATACAAATTGCTTTCATTGAGGTCATGACTATACAAATTGCTTTCATTGAGGTCATGACTATACGAATTGCTTTCATTGAGGTCATGACTATACAAATTGCTTTCATTGAGGTCATGACTATACGAATTGCTTTCATTGAGGTCATGACTATACGAATTGCTTTCATTGAGGTCATGACTATACAAATTGCTTTCATTGAGGTCATGACTATACAAATTGCTTTCATTGAGGTCATGACTATACGAATTGCTTTCATTGAGGTCATGACTATACGAATTGCTTTCATTGAGGTCATGACTATACGAATTGCTTTCATTGAGGTCATGACTATACAAATTGCTTTCATTGAGGTCATGACTATACAAATTGCTTTCATTGAGGTCATGACTATACAAATTGCTTTCATTGAGGTCATGACTATACGAATTGCTTTCATTGAGGTCATGACTATACAAATTGCTTTCATTGAGGTCATGACTATACGAATTGCTTTCATTGAGGTCATGACTATACGAATTGCTTTCATTGAGGTCATGACTATACGAATTGCTTTCATTGAGGTCATGACTATACAAATTGCTTTCATTGAGGTCATGACTATACAAATTGCTTTCATTGAGGTCATGACTATACGAATTGCTTTCATTGAGGTCATGACTATACAAATTGCTTTCATTGAGGTCATGACTATACGAATTGCTTTCATTGAGGTCATGACTATACGAATTGCTTTCATTGAGGTCATGACTATACAAATTGCTTTCATTGAGGTCATGACTATACAAATTGCTTTCATTGAGGTCATGACTATACGAATTGCTTTCATTGAGGTCATGACTATACAAATTGCTTTCATTGAGGTCATGACTATACAAATTGCTTTCATTGAGGTCATGACTATACGAATTGCTTTCATTGAGGTCATGACTATACAAATTGCTTTCATTGAGGTCATGACTATACAAATTGCTTTCATTGAGGTCATGACTATACAAATTGCTTTCATTGAGGTCATGACTATACGAATTGCTTTCATTGAGGTCATGACTATACGAATTGCTTTCATTGAGGTCATGACTATACGAATTGCTTTCATTGAGGTCATGACTATACGAATTGCTTTCATTGAGGTCATGACTATACGAATTGCTTTCATTGAGGTCATGACTATACAAATTGCTTTCATTGAGGTCATGACTATACAAATTGCTTTCATTGAGGTCATGACTATACGAATTGCTTTCATTGAGGTCATGACTATACAAATTGCTTTCATTGAGGTCATGACTATACAAATTGCTTTCATTGAGGTCATGACTATACGAATTGCTTTCATTGAGGTCATGACTATACAAATTGCTTTCATTGAGGTCATGACTATACAAATTGCTTTCATTGAGGTCATGACTATACAAATTGCTTTCACGAAACAGAAGACGAAAAAATATTCGTGTACTTATTGACAGGTGACCCATACAAATGTTTTCTGACAAACATAATTCATCGATGGAATAAATGAGTG
The DNA here is from genome assembly GCA_964056735.1 of Allodiplogaster pararmata. Lineage (NCBI taxonomy): Eukaryota > Metazoa > Nematoda > Chromadorea > Rhabditida > Diplogasteridae > Allodiplogaster > Allodiplogaster pararmata. Next base: position 8,505,142 of record OZ057407.1, read on the forward strand.
TCAACAAACCTTTCTCGAGTCACTTGTAGTCTTCTCAAATCTAAATCGATAATTTGTGACGTACGACAATCCGAGGAAACGGCCGTAATTGGTGACGAGATCAGCAGAAGAATCTATTTAAGACCTTCAGTTTTCCATAATGTGCAAAACAAACAGAAAATGATCGGTTAATGGCTCTTCTTTTGTCGGCAAGAACTTAAAAAAACGACCGCTCAATCGAAGGAGGTCTAGCATAATGAGAAGCTCTACACACTCTTGAGCTCTTATAGTGATCGTTCTCTCTACGCTGTCATTCGCAAGCTCTGGGCCCTCGCCTTCGTGAGCGGATTTTTAAAGTTTGGATCTAACCTATAACTTGAAAAGTTCAAGTTACAGAACCAAAGTGTAGAAAGCTTTGAGGGTTTCTGAAAATATCAGCTGAGGGCTAGGCTAAAAAAGAAAAGGCCTCAGAACTCGTAACTTCAATTCCGATCCAACATGTAGAACCGGCTACGCGATCAAGCTTCTAAAACGTTTCCCATTAAGAATGGCTAATATGAGGATGAGCAATACAAGCAAGATGTTCTCCAGTTTCTTCCAAATTTGTGAAAGGCACCAACCACACAGGACAAGCTCCTCGCCTGGAATGAGCCACTCTGGCTTCCCGCCTTTCAAATAATCCATCTCTATCACCTCCATTACTGACTCTCTCAAAAATCCTCAACCATTCTGCAAATTTTTCGTCTTTTATTCGAGTATTTTCGTTATTTGAAGTGTTGACTGATACTGTACTCTCTGACTTTGCTAACTATTCTTCCACTTGATATTGTCTTTGGTGAAGTGAACCATTTGTTCAGAAACTAGTTAACAAGTTCTGGGTAAACAATACTCATGGCCTTGTGATGTACAGTCTTTATGATCATTCAAATATCGCATTCACACTTTGACATCTTGCAAATATAACAATTTCGTCTAGTCGGAAGGCGTGTCTACCACGCAATATTTTCTACATACAAATCGCTCAATCAAGGCCTTTGAGCCTTCTATGTATAGCATTTACGCATGGATTAGTTATGTCTTCCCGATATTGAGGCTGGTAACACACTCGCACTTCCGGTCGGTTAGGGTAAAAAGGTGATGTTCGATCCCGCCCCGGGAACTTTCTTTGTCCACAAGTTAATATAATCATATTTCGCTAAATGCTGCTTGAGCTTCTGTTTTCCAGCACATAAACTACAAGAAGCGACAAAAAAGGCGACGATGAAAATAGTTACTATAACGGAGGTATTTTCGGTGCTATCTATACAGTGGACTCAGCGGTGGGGAACACGCTTGGAACACAAATAATGGGTCAAGATGATCTGTTGCTTTATCGGATCACCGCGAAATCGGAGACAACTTCGCTTTCCCAATCTGCAATCATTCATTTAGTTTTTTCATTAAAATTATTTAGAAAAATCTCCATGCAGTGACAAAACAACATTCATCTAGTCTCCTAACCACATGGAAAAACAAAACTGCTTCTAGTGTGAGCTATTATGGAACTGCTAGTGACAATTAAGGCTTTTGACGACACTCAATCACATCACTACACTAATATTCACGACTACAGAACCAACCATGGAGAATGGCACAGGCCTACTTTCCTCACTCGCTGCAATCATTGAGTATGAATACTCCCTTCTAACAAATAGGAGAAAGAGACAAAGAAAGGGAAATAGATAGAAGAGAACGATAAAGAAAAATTAAAAGAGATAACTGGCGAAAAAGAGTGAGATATGTGATAAACACGAGACGAGGTGAGAAAGAGAGAGAGAGAAAAAGATAGAGAGAGAAAGAGAGAGAGAGAGAGAGAGAGAGAGAGAGAGAGAGGACGACGAGAGAGAGAGGACGACGAGAGAGAGAGAGGACGACGAGAAAAGGGGAGGGGAGGGGGGGAAGAAAAGAAAGAGAGGAATAGAGAGGAGCAAGAATCAGATAAATAACAAACTCCGTCCAAGTCAGGTTTCTCTCTGTACGTGTTGACGGCGGCAATGTCAAATGTGAACATTTCTACTTCGCATGAATATGCTTTGGGAGTAAGTTTTATGACGGTGTGCAGAGGAACCTGAAATTGAAATCAGAGGTTTAAGAATATGAACTTCTGACTTGCCTTCGAACCCCAGTGACATTTGTTACTTCAACAAGTTAAACACTTTCACCTCGCCAAACGAATCAATCATAGATAAAATTCATTTATGAATACTTTTTTTAAATTGCATGAACATCGGTTCAAGTTGAATACAAATACAATAACCATTAACGAGGGTTTTCCTATACAAATAAAATCAAGGAAATGTACAGTATGTTGAAGCTTTTACTCGGAATTGGTGAGACTAGAAAGAAGAACTTCTCGGAAATCCTCAAAATTTCATGAGATACACTTACAATTAGGGGTTGAATAGCAACCAGATCTTGAATCATAGATGTTCGCGCCAAAATGATCTACATTCTCTCCTCCTCCCGTTTTTTAAACCTTTATATCTTGTTATCTTCCCATTCTTTCTTCCCTTACCCTCTCTCGGAGCGGACAAACATGCCTTAGACCGGTCTCTTTCAATGCCTGGATAAACTTCATTACATAAAGGTTCAGAATTACCTTGAGGTACGGCAAATCATCTCTTTTCTGATTCGTGAAGTACGCTAGGATGCATCGTAAGACTGCCTCAAATTTACTTAATCACTTCTTTGAAATCAAGACCAGAGATCAACAATCGACCTGATAATAAACTCAGACAGGGACAGCTCAGTTTGATTGGGAAAAAACTAATTTTTTATAAGGTTTCGCCCTTATTTCGGAATATGTTTTTTTGCAAACACTAATAATTCATCTATTATATAATACATAGAAGACCTTCGCAAAAAAAGGAGTCGTTTTTGCCCAGAAGTTCTGTTTAGGAATTTTTTTGTTGGTATACCTAGGTAAAAATATTTTCAAGTACGGAATTCAAAATTATAACAAGAAAAATTCATTTATTGAACGATCATGAACAAGTATAACAGCTCAACCTAATAAGACTATAATCCGAGATTGGGATTCAAAGTAGAGAGGGGCCATGAACAAAACTAAAGTCAAATTTAAGAAAAAACCATGACCAAAGATGAAGATTTAACTGGGTACGAGTGGTCAACCAACCAGTCAAAAAAGCAAATATAAAAGTAAACCTGGTGGGATACCACGAGCACGTTCCCTTGTCTCTCCAGCTCCATGATAACCGGCTCGAGACGCGATACCAAATCTTCATAACTCTGCAATTCATCACGAATAACACTTCAAACCTGGAATGGAATCAAGAGAGACCATGCTTTTTCAACGCATACGTTTATGTCAAAGAAGCAAGCGTTTTGAAAACGAAGCTATTACCTCGGAATTAGTGTATTTCTCTAACCTACAGTACCTATAAAATCTATGCGCTATTCGAGAAAGCTTGTGATAAAAATGCTCTGATCGTCTACATTTTCTCTTTGACATCAACCGCCCTCGTGCCCTCTCAAAGGACTTCCGTTCCCGCATCATTAATCATCTTGATACACACACTCTTTCGGCGGCTGCAAAAAAGCAGCCTGCTCGGAATCACTTGTTTTCCCTTTGAATTTCTCTTTTCCAATTCCTCGTCCGCTCGTTCGAAACGTTTTTTTTCTCGCAGCTCATACCCGCCTCTTGGCAACGCGCTCCTCCAAGGTGTTGTTATACAGACAGATGGATCTTTTAGAATAAGTGCCTGCTTCAGTCGTCACTGCTAGTGTCTATATTTTTTTTTCATTGTGGATATTCAGTTAGTTTCATCAGCATTTATTAACCCTAGGTTTGAGTGGACGGGTTAGGGGGCGGGATAAAACTTGGAACCCATTGCACAGTTGACGGCGCACACTACCAACATGAACTTTGAACTTCTTATTACGCGAAAAGAATCACGTGTTAGATAATAGTACACACATGATACATAATGTTATAGACAATATTGAGATAATACATGGGTAAACACAAATGAAACTGGACAATGAATCAAACGTGTTTCTTTTACCCGCACTGCGGATGAAAAAAGTCTATGCGTTCTTCGAAAAGTTCGCAAAATATTCAAATCTATGCAATCGAAAAAATAAATTTTCGATTTTTACCTAGGAAATTCCAAATCTTTGAAGAAAAATTCCAAACTCTTACAAATTCTGGAAATCTATGCGTTCGAGAAAAATTATGCGGGTGGTAAGAGACATCCTGAATGAATCCGAGCAATATGCTACACTGGAATGTTTGAAACGACTCTTTAAGCCCCTTTAGCATGAAAAAACCAACTATGGAAGTCTTGGAGAAAAATTCGAAACCACAATCGGGAAATAAAAACCCGTAAAAAAAGAAGCCGGACCTCCCCGGAAGGGTATCTGTAGTGGTACTTGTCCTTGTCCCTCTCGGCAAACTGCTTCGGGTAGCGCTGCTCAAAGTCCTCGTACGTCAATCCTTCGCAGATTCCCTTACAATCACAAACAATTTCTAACACGATTTTTTTTTGTAAACCTAACCCAAAAAACTTGAAAAATATTAAATACATAAATATTAAATACACAAAAATATTAAATACATAGATGAACTGCTACTGTCTAACAAAAATTCAACATAAACCTTTCGTTCGAGCGATGCCTAAGGATATAAACAGCGGGTTTTAAAAAAATTACTAAAATAAATTATTCAGAATTTACTGTGTGTGGTGTCCAGCTACATCTTCAAGCATGTCCTATTGGATGCGTCTTTATTCGGGTCAATACAAAACAAACCAGAGAGCGTTTTCACTAATTTATAAGAACTTTCAACCTTTTGAGACTATTTCAATTGAGTTAGACGGAATTTACAAGAAAATCAAGTTTATAGTATTTGTTACTAACTAACTGACCCATTCACTCTCTCTGTCTTCATTCTCCCTACCCTCCAGGCAAAGAAGACCCATTCACTTTCTCTGTCTTCATTCTCCCTACCCTCCAAGCAAAGACCCATTCACTCTCTCTGTCTTCATTCTCCCTACCCTCCAAGCAAAGACCCATTCACTCTCTCTGTCTTCATTCTCCCTACCCTCCAGGCAAAGACCCATTCACTCTCTCTGTCTTCATTCTCCCTACCCTCCAAGCAAAGACCCATTCACTCTCTCTGTCTTCATTCTCCCTACCCTCCAGGCAAAGACCCATTCACTTTCTCTGTCTTCATTCTCCCTACCCTCCAAGCAAAGACCCATTCACTCTCTCTGTCTTCATTCTCCCTACCCTCCAGGCAAAGAAGACCCATTCACTTTCTCTGTCTTCATTCTCCCTACCCTCCAAGCAAAGACCCATTCACTTTCTCTGTCTTCATTCTCCCTACCCTCCAGGCAAAGACCCATTCACTCTCTCTGTCTTCATTCTCCCTACCCTCCAAGCAAAGACCCATTCACTCTCTCTGTCTTCATTCTCCCTACCCTCCAGGCAAAGACCCATTCACTTTCTCTGTCTTCATTCTCCCTACCCTCCAAGCAAAGACCCATTCACTCTCTCTGTCTTCATTCTTCCTACCCTCCAGGCAAAGACCCATTCACTCTCTCTGTCTTCATTCTCCCTACCCTCCAAGCAAAGACCCATTCACTCTCTCTGTCTTCATTCTCCCTACCCTCCAGGCAAAGACCCATTCACTCTCTCTGTCTTCATTCTCCCTACCCTCCAAGCAAAGACCCATTCACTCTCTCTGTCTTCATTCTCCCTACCCTCCAGGCAAAGACCCATTCACTTTCTCTGTCTTCATTCTCCCTACCCTCCAAGCAAAGACCCATTCACTCTCTCTGTCTTCATTCTCCCTACCCTCCAAGCAAAGACCCATTCACTCTCTCTGTCTTCATTCTCCCTACCCTCCAGGCAAAGACCCATTCACTCTCTCTGTCTTCATTCTCCCTACCCTCCAAGCAAAGACCCATTCACTCTCTCTGTCTTCATTCTCCCTACCCTTTAGGCAAAGACCCATTCACTCTCTCTGTCTTCATTCTCCCTACCCTCCAAGCAAAGACCCATTCACTCTCTGTCTTCATTCTCCCTACCCTCCAGGCAAAGACCCATTCACTCTCTCTGTCTTCATTCTCCCTACCCTTTAGGCAAAGACCCATTCACTCTCTCTGTCTTCATTCTCCCTACCCTCCAAGCAAAGACCCATTCACTCTCTGTCTTCATTCTCCCTACCCTCCAGGCAAAGACCCATTCACTCTCTCTGTCTTCATTCTCCCTACCCTCCAAGCAAAGACCCATTCACTCTCTGTCTTCATTCTCCCTACCCTCCAAGCAAAGACCCATTCACTCTCTGTCTTCATTCTCCCTACCCTTTAGGCAAAGACCCATTCACTCTCTCTGTCTTCATTCTCCCTACCCTCCAAGCAAAGACCCATTCACTCTCTGTCTTCATTCTCCCTACCCTCCAGGCAAAGACCCATTCACTCTCTCTTCATTCTCCCTACCTTCCAAGCAAAGACCCATTCACTCTCTCTGTCTTCATTCTCCCTACCCTCCAAGCAAAGACCCATTCACTCTCTGTCTTCATTCTCCCTACCCTCCAGGCAAAGACCCATTCACTCTCTCTGTCTTCATTCTCCCTACCCTCCAAGCAAAGACCCATTCACTCTCTCTGTCTTCATTCTCCCTACCCTCCAGGCAAAGACCCATTCACTTTCTCTGTCTTCATTCTCCCTACCCTCCAAGCAAAGACCCATTCACTCTCTCTGTCTTCATTCTTCCTACCCTCCAGGCAAAGACCCATTCACTCTCTCTGTCTTCATTCTCCCTACCCTCCAAGCAAAGACCCATTCACTCTCTCTGTCTTCATTCTCCCTACCCTCCAGGCAAAGACCCATTCACTCTCTCTGTCTTCATTCTCCCTACCCTCCAAGCAAAGACCCATTCACTCTCTCTGTCTTCATTCTCCCTACCCTCCAGGCAAAGACCCATTCACTTTCTCTGTCTTCATTCTCCCTACCCTCCAAGCAAAGACCCATTCACTCTCTCTGTCTTCATTCTCCCTACCCTCCAAGCAAAGACCCATTCACTCTCTCTGTCTTCATTCTCCCTACCCTCCAGGCAAAGACCCATTCACTCTCTCTGTCTTCATTCTCCCTACCCTCCAAGCAAAGACCCATTCACTCTCTCTGTCTTCATTCTCCCTACCCTTTAGGCAAAGACCCATTCACTCTCTCTGTCTTCATTCTCCCTACCCTCCAAGCAAAGACCCATTCACTCTCTGTCTTCATTCTCCCTACCCTCCAGGCAAAGACCCATTCACTCTCTCTGTCTTCATTCTCCCTACCCTTTAGGCAAAGACCCATTCACTCTCTCTGTCTTCATTCTCCCTACCCTCCAAGCAAAGACCCATTCACTCTCTGTCTTCATTCTCCCTACCCTCCAGGCAAAGACCCATTCACTCTCTCTGTCTTCATTCTCCCTACCCTCCAAGCAAAGACCCATTCACTCTCTGTCTTCATTCTCCCTACCCTCCAAGCAAAGACCCATTCACTCTCTGTCTTCATTCTCCCTACCCTTTAGGCAAAGACCCATTCACTCTCTCTGTCTTCATTCTCCCTACCCTCCAAGCAAAGACCCATTCACTCTCTGTCTTCATTCTCCCTACCCTCCAGGCAAAGACCCATTCACTCTCTCTTCATTCTCCCTACCTTCCAAGCAAAGACCCATTCACTCTCTCTGTCTTCATTCTCCCTACCCTCCAGGCAAAGACCCATTCACTCTCTCTGTCTTCATTCTCCCTACCCTCCAAGCAAAGACCCATTCACTTTCTCTGTCTTCATTCTCCCTACCCTCCAAGCAAAGACCCATTCACTCTCTCTGTCTTCATTCTCCCTACCCTCCAGGCAAAGAAGACCCATTCACTTTCTCTGTCTTCATTCTCCCTACCCTCCAAGCAAAGACCCATTCACTTTCTCTGTCTTCATTCTCCCTACCCTCCAGGCAAAGACCCATTCACTCTCTCTGTCTTCATTCTCCCTACCCTCCAAGCAAAGACCCATTCACTCTCTCTGTCTTCATTCTCCCTACCCTCCAGGCAAAGACCCATTCACTTTCTCTGTCTTCATTCACCCTACCCTCCAAGCAAAGACCCATTCACTCTCTGTCTTCATTCTCCCTACCCTCCAGGCAAAGACCCATTCACTCTCTCTGTCTTCATTCTCCCTACCCTCCAAGCAAAGACCCATTCACTCTCTCTGTCTTCATTCTCCCTACCCTCCAGGCAAAGACCTATTCACTCTCTCTGTCTTCATTCTCCCTACCCTCCAAGCAAAGACCCATTCACTCTCTCTGTCTTCATTCTCCCTACCCTCCAGGCAAAGACCCATTCACTTTCTCTGTCTTCATTCTCCCTACCCTCCAAGCAAAGACCCATTCACTCTCTCTGTCTTCATTCTCCCTACCCTCCAAGCAAAGACCCATTCACTCTCTCTGTCTTCATTCTCCCTACCCTCCAGGCAAAGACCCATTCACTCTCTCTGTCTTCATTCTCCCTACCCTCCAAGCAAAGACCCATTCACTCTCTCTGTCTTCATTCTCCCTACCCTTTAGGCAAAGACCCATTCACTCTCTCTGTCTTCATTCTCCCTACCCTCCAAGCAAAGACCCATTCACTCTCTGTCTTCATTCTCCCTACCCTCCAGGCAAAGACCCATTCACTCTCTCTGTCTTCATTCTCCCTACCCTTTAGGCAAAGACCCATTCACTCTCTCTGTCTTCATTCTCCCTACCCTCCAAGAAAAGACCCATTCACTCTCTGTCTTCATTCTCCCTACCCTCCAGGCAAAGACCCATTCACTCTCTCTGTCTTCATTCTCCCTACCCTCCAAGCAAAGACCCATTCACTCTCTGTCTTCATTCTCCCTACCCTCCAAGCAAAGACCCATTCACTCTCTGTCTTCATTCTCCCTACCCTTTAGGCAAAGACCCATTCACTCTCTCTGTCTTCATTCTCCCTACCCTCCAAGCAAAGAACCATTCACTCTCTGTCTTCATTCTCCCTACCCTCCAGGCAAAGACCCATTCACTCTCTCTTCATTCTCCCTACCTTCCAAGCAAAGACCCATTCACTCTCTCTGTCTTCATTCTCCCTACCCTCAAGGCAAAGACCCATTCACTCTCTCTGTCTTCATTCTCCCTACCCTCCAAGCAAAGACCCATTCACTCTCTCTGTCTTCATTCTCCCTACCCTTTAGGCAAAGACCCATTCACTCTCTCTGTCTTCATTCTCCCTACCCTCGAAGCAAAGACCCATTCACTCTCTGTCTTCATTCTCCCTACCCTCCAGGCAAAGACCCATTCACTCTCTCTGTCTTCATTCTCCCTACCCCCCAAGCAAAGACCCATTCACTCTCTCTGTCTTCATTCTCCCTACCCTCCAAGCAAAGACCCATTCACTCTCTGTCTTCATTCTCCCTACCCTCCAAGCAAAGACCCATTCACTCTCTCTGTCTTCATTCTCCCTACCCTTTAGGCAAAGACCCATTCACTCTCTCTGTCATCATTCTCCCTACCCTCCAAGCAAAGACCCATTCACTCTCTGTCTTCATTCTCCCTACCCTCCAGGCAAAGACCCATTCACTCTCTCTGTCTTCATTCTCCCTACCCTCCAAGCAAAGACCCATTCACTCTCTCTGTCTTCATTCTCCCTACCCTCCAGGCAAAGACCCATTCACTCTCTCTGTCTTCATTCTCCCTACCCTTTAGGCAAAGACCCATTCACTCTCTGTCTTCATTCTCCCTACCCTCCAAGCAAAGACCCATTCACTCTCTGTCTTCATTCTCCCTACCCTCCAGGCAAAGACCCATTCACTCTCTCTTCATTCTCCCTACCCTCCAAGCAAAGACCCATTCACTCTCTCTGTCTTCATTCTCCCTACCCTCCAAGCAAAGACCCATTCACTCTCTGTCTTCATTCTCCCTACCCTCCAAGCAAAGACCCATTCACTCTCTCTGTCTTCATTCTCCCTACCCTTTAGGCAAAGACCCATTCACTCTCTCTGTCTTCATTCTCCCTACCCTCCAAGCAAAGACCCATTCACTCTCTGTCTTCATTCTCCCTACCCTCCAGGCAAAGACCCATTCACTCTCTCTGTCTTCATTCTCCCTACCCTCCAAGCAAAGACCCATTCACTCTCTCTGTCTTCATTCTCCCTACCCTCCAGGCAAAGACCCATTCACTCTCTCTCTCTGTCTTCATTCTCCCTACCCTTTAGGCAAAGACCCATTCACTCTCTGGGTCTTCATTCTCCCTACTCTCCAGGCAAAGACGAAATACTGTATCGTACGTCGTCTACTGACAGCGTCAATCTCATCTAGGACCTTCCAGTACTCAATGTGTGCAGCCAATTCCCTCATGCGAGATGCTGTCTGGGCAGCTCGGATCTTCTGAGACGACCAAATGCGCAACTCGTGGATGGACTCTTTCTGCAATGGGGCCAGGAGTCATCTAAACTTGTTCGTTCATTCAAGCAAAGGGTCTATAGAAATTAAACGCGAAATTGTTATATTTACAGTCTCGACGCTCAATTTTTATGCCCTTTTTCACTCTTTTTGAACTTTCGCTCAAATAAAGGGTGGTTTTTTATCATTTAATTGATGAGAAATGACCTGATAGAGGAATCCAGTTTTACCTGTTTAAAAATGTATTCCGGGTAGTTGACATCAGAACAAAAAAAGCGAGAGAGCGAATAGATAGAAGGGGAAAGAGACATTGGGGAAATAAGCAAAGGTCAAGATGGGGAAATAGAGCTCTAGTTAACCAATATGGGTGAGAATGGAGAAAACTGGTCTTCTCATTTTCGCCTTTGCAAAGTGAAAGAGGCTTTATTTAAGATCGGTCTTTGTTAAAAGCGGCAGTTTGTTTATTGATATAAATATACATTTTATACAATAGAAAGTGACCTCCGTTGAGGTATGCTTAGCTCACCTCGAAGTAGTCTTTAAGCTTATCCGCATAATGCAGTCCATTGGAAGAGAGAGGCGAGTCTCCGCCCACTCGGCCAATCCGGTTGTACTCACCTGAATGAAAACTTCCATCAAGACTTTATCGACGACTACAGGGTGATTGGGTACTGTAGTCTGATAAAAATTAGTTGAAACGTCTTGATCAGGACTTGATACTCAGTAAGTTTCAACAAGAATACGAAAGAGAAAAAATTTCTATAATAAGTCGGTATCCTGCACTAAAATCGAAAAAACAACTGTTCAATAGAGCGGGACAACAATAAACGAGCGATTTTTTCTAAAATCTCGTCATGTACCATTAACTCATCTCTATTTCTTGAACTAACCCTCGATTCCCATAGTTCTAAGAACCTCGATTCTTATTGTTCTAAGACCCTCGATTCTCATTGTTCTAAGACCCTCGATTCTCATTGTTCTAAGACCCTCGACTCCCATTGTTATAAGAACCTCGATTCTCATTGTTCTAAGACCCTCGATTCCCATTGTTATAAGACCCTCGATTCTCATTGTTCTAAGACCCTCGATTCCCATTGTTATAAGACCCTCGATTCTCATTGTTCTAAGACCCTCGATTCTCATTGTTCTAAGACCCTCGATTCTCATCGTTCTAAGACCCTCGATTCTCATTGTTCTAAGACCCTCGATTCTCATTGTTCTAAGACCCTCGACTCCCATTGTTATAAGACCCTCGATTCTCATTGTTCTAAGACCCTCGATTCTCATTGTTCTAAGACCCTCAATTCTCATTGTTCTAAGACCCTCGATTCTAATTGTTCTAAGACCCTCGATTCTCATTGTTCTAAGACCCTCGATTCTCATTGTTCTAAGACCCTCGATTCTCATTGTTCTAAGACCCTCGATTCTCATTGTTCTAAGACCCTCGATTCTCATTGTTCTAAGAGCCTCGATTCTCATTGTTCTAAGACCCTCGATTCTCATTGTTCTAAGACCCTCGATTCTCATTGTTCTAAGACCCTCGACTCCCATTGTTATAAGACCATAGATTCTCATTGTTCTAAGACCCTCGATTCATTGTTCTAAGACCCTCGATTAATTGTTCTAAGACCCTCGATTCTCATTGTTCTAAGACCCTCGATTCTCATTGTTCTAAGAGCCTCGGTTCTCAGTGTTCTAAGACCCTCGATTCTCATTGTTCTAAGACCCTCGATTCTCATTGTTCTAAGACCCTCGCTCTAATAAGCGGTCTTTATTTTTTTGAATTGCGCAAGTGAACTATGTTTCGTATAATACTTTAACAACATATGAGACAGAATAGCACATTTTAAGATGAGTGAATTATAAAATTGTAGAAACTTACTTGATAAAAAAAAATTAATTTCAACCACCTAGCTTGAAAAATTCTTCAATCAAATCACTGGAAATGGAAAAAAACAAAAACAATTGCCAAACATTTTTTCAAAGTCGTCTAACTTTTCGGATTGAAATATAACTTTTCGGATTGAAAATATATATATGTAAATATTTTTAAAAAATTGACTTTCTCCATGTCTCGTCAAGTAAATGGAACGCGGCAGCAGATGGATGTTCATAAGAAAGTATACTACACGCGACTGGACGTGGCCGTTCACGTTGTGGACGTAGAAAGACTTTCCCGCATTGATTACCTGCAGGGTGAAAATATTGATTGGTTCCCGAATCATTTATATACCAAATCGATAAGCAAAAAGAAGCTTGTGAATCCTGATTTCATCAAGCTCCAAGTCTACTTGCAAAACTAGCGAACATAGCTCACTGAATGGGCTAAATTTCTTCCGGCCGCCCGCCTAATCTCCTAGAAAGAAATTTATTCCACATAGCTCTAGTCACTAAAAACGGGCTAATCTCCTAGAAAGAAATTTATTCCACTTAGCTCTAGTCACTAAAAACGGGCTAATCTCCTAGAAAGAAATTTATTCCACTTAGCTCTAGTCACTAAAAACGGGCTAATCTCCTAGAAAGAAATTTATTCCACTTAGCTCTAGTCACTAAAAACGGGCTAATCTCCTAGAAAGAAATTTATTCCACATAGCTCTAGTCACTAAAAACGGGCTAACTCTCTTCGCGTTTGTGTGATGCTTAGAAAATGCCCCATACAGGCAAGGTTTGAACTTTGTGTACATAATGACTGCCTTTTTTCGACATGTTCAACGAATTGTATTAATGGCCGGATATACAATTGGGTGGAACCGAAAAAATTTTCTTGTTGGGTCGCTTTGTCGCTTGCCCGAAATAATATTTTCCAGCAAATCCTGGTGAGCTATGCTAGCGAAAGAGAATGAGAAATAGCAAGAATCATACCATAGAAAAGAGACGCCTGCGTTCATTGCTCTATAAGAAGCGCCAAGCAACTTTTAATGAAATATCAGTAGAAGATCATGATTTTCGAAAGTACCATAATTTTCATATATCTCAAAAGTTATTTTGTTTTAACATCGAGAGAATGAAACAGAATTATGGAAATTTTAGTAATTGAAGAATCGCATTAATAGAAAATTATGTTTTGAAAAGAATGACAAGGTACAGTAACCCAATCCCGAGTTGACCCACTTTGATGAAGCTGAGATCGTCATCGGCATCTTCATCCAGTGGCTCATACTGTAGCCTGTAGTTCTCGATTCTTTTCATGAAATCCTCCTTTGCTTCTTCGTGGGACATAATCCCCTTGTAGTCCGGGGAGTTGATTTTAACTTCCTGAATACGGTAGATAAGACGATATAAGAGGTCAAGAATGTTATTATAATCTCCAACGGTAAGAACGTTCTTGAGACAGGCTTCAAATGTAAGATGTTTGTACGCGCAATGCGAGTCTGCAGAGATGGGAAAGACTTAATAAAAGGAAAGTGAGATAGAGAAAAAGTAGATAGAACAAGAGGAGAAGAGTATGTAGATCATTTTTGGCGTAGACGCAATCATAGCTGGTCCGGTTACTGTTCAAACCCCGTTTCCAGTCATATGTAGAATATGTCTTGATTTTTCAATAGGTCGAAAGCTAAAGTAGGTTAAAGTTTCACTTTCAACTTCACGAGACCGGTTTAGGCTGAGTTTTGGTTAACAAAACGTTGTGTTTATGTGGAGAAATGAAGATTTTTTTCTTTCAATTTCAGCTTTGGAACTCTGATACAGTCATTTCGAGGAAGGGAGAGGGTCGGTAAGTCGCCCCCCCCTAGAATTCAGTCATTTCGAGGAAGGGAGAGGGTCGGTAAGTCGCCCCCCCTATAAATTTTTCACCAGTCGGGAACTTAGCGATGTTTGCGGCCACTCGTTCGTAACTCTTTTTCTAACCTCTTTCCATCGCCTTACCCTTTCTTTACTATGCCAATCTCAGCCTTTTTACCTTCTCGTTCCCTCCATTGTTTACTTAGAAAAAATCCCCTGATTCTATGAAATTGGGCCTTTATTTCATCTCAAGATAGCGTTAACCCTGTTGCGGGGCGGGGCGATAGAAAGGGCGGGGCGATAGAAAGGGCGGGGCGATAGAAAGCGCCTAGAAGGTTATAATTATTATTCATTCCACCTAGCACTTGACAAAGAAAATTGCGAATCTGACCGTTATATTGGAGTTGATGATTTCAGGATCGTCGCATATGCTCTCAACAAAGAATACTCTGAAGGCGGGAGAATGTGAGATACTCTTACAGTACTCCACCAGCATTCTACGTCTATTTCTCGTTGTGTTGGTCGCGTCCAGAATCTCAAAAGTGATTTTAGTTTTTCGAGGTAGAAGGTCGGGTTCTTGAAACGAACCGAAGGTCTCCTGTACTAGTCAAAAAAGAAGCTTCAAGATACTTGGTCTCGTCAAATCGTAGTTCATACTCCGTCAGATTCCGTCAGTACATATATATTTATCAAGACTGTATACTGTATACATATACCTCCATTGGATAAGATCATTAGTAATGACTTCTCAACTAAAATAACGCGATTCATAAAATAAACGCGATCAGTGCTGACAGTGTTATTTGAAAGTAAGACGATATTTTGTAGAAGACTAGACAATTTTTCATTGTAATGTAATTTCCAGTCCATGTTGAGCGACTCGAACTCCGCGACACAGATGTGAGAGGAAAGAGTAAGAAAATAAGAAGAGAGAGAGAGAGAGCGAGAGAGAGAGAGAGAGAGAGCGAGAGATGATGATGAGAAAGAAAGAGTTAGCAAAGCACTGACTGCGACTTCGCCTTCCTTCGAGTCCAGATATCCTCCCATATCTTGGATCGCAAGTTGAGCACATTCTCTTCAATTAGGTTTCACGACTTGATGACTTCTCAGTAACTATCTCATGACTACATTCATGACTTGATGACTACTTCTCAGTAACTATCTCATGACTACATTCATGACTTGATGACTACTTCTCAGTAACTATCTCATGACTACATTTATAAGTAACAAACTACACTAACTCTCTAATCTTGTTTCCTTTTTCATTGTAAGGGCTGAAGAACTGCGCTTCACCTTCTTCTTCTAGATTACACGCTTTCCTTCGGTACTCTCCCACGTTGAAGGCTACAAACTACAAAGTTAGATATGAACTCAAATCAAATCAATGATTAACTCCAAAATGAGCCATATCAATATCATTTTTACTACAGAACCGAGTTTTATTAATTCATATGTAGTAACTGGAGCAACATTCTTTTACAGTAATTAGCTTTGACAAAATGTAAACAGGCCTTTAGTCTTGATGCCGATCCAGTTCAGGTATCTACATAGCTTATAGGATATGTAGGTCTTGCCCCTGGCGGGCAGCCCAACCAATGCGATCACGTTTGGCACTCGCACTTGTTCATTGGCGCTTTCTGCAAACCTCATGGGACATTACGCTTTTGCTAAATCTGATTACCACGATCACGTCACGATTTTTTCCTAGAAGTTTGGATATGTGAAGGTGTTGCTGAAACTTCTTCCATTCTGTTACGTCATTCGTAGTGTGCTATCTAACTTCGCCTATCATTCAAACAGCGTGGCAGTAGTGAGTACCTAGCAGGGTGAGCACACCTTGATACCGGATTGTATAGTTTCTGTACGACATTCTCGTTAGAACATCTACTCAATAGTTTCATCTGGATCGCTCACTGATAACAAAGCGTTTGAATTTAAGTGTTGAAACTTACGGCTAAGAAGCATCATAAGACGAGGTACAGAGTTGTTCAATACATTCAACTAGTCGAGAGCGGAATGCATCAAACAAGTAGATAAGACACCACGCTTCCCAAAGATCGATCAAACAATAGTCTTTTCAGGGTCATCGCATGAGAGAGAGCAGACATGCTACTCTTCTGACTGATTGATACATTATAGTGATACTCGTCAAGTTTCTCTATTTACTTTTGAGATTGTAATGGATGGGCGTACTCTGAAAATCACTCGTGTCATTAGGCTTCTCGTATGAATACTTGAACTTTGGCCGTGATGTAAAGAAAGAATCATCATTTGAAAGTTTGAAAATGAAAAAAATTGCTTTTATATTTATCTTTATCTTCACTAGATAACTGGTTAGGCCGAGATCATTCATCATGAATCGCTATGAAGTTCACTAGATAACTGGTTAGGCCGAGATCATTCATCATGAATCGCTATGAAGTTCACTAGATAACTGGTTAGGCCGAGATCATTCATCATGAATCGCTATGAAGTTTTTGTGACTAGACTCTACTTAGAAAAAGTGACTAGACTCTACTTAGAAAAAGTTCATCTAAAGGTTGAAAAAGTTGGAAATTTCCTGGATACAGCAGATGTGCTTTTTATGGCAAGAAAAAAGCATTTTTTGCGACACAAGTTTTTCTTCAGTCATTTCCAGCTTCGGCTCACTAGCAAGATCACAACACGTACCGGCTGAGTAGTACGACGTTTTAGTATTAATTTGATGAATTTCCAGCTTAAAAAGCCAAGATAAGCCTTTTGAAAAAAGTTTTTCTCGCACTTTTCAATCTATTAAACTGTTACATGAGCTCGGAAAAAGTATTGCTCGATGTTCTGAACGAATAATCCGTTTATATATGCTTGAAAAATCTTTCTTTCCTCTATTCCATAGTAAAATTTGGATTCCCGTAATTGACTGGCGTGTATAACGCGAATTTCTCTAAGAAGTGTTTACGTAAAATATGAAGACCTGCGTTTAACAGCTTAAGATATCCGTCACTTCCGTTTCAAAAATTACAAAGCCGTTATAACGAGCGCAGGCGACAAGAAATCTCTTCAAATATTAGTGGTGGGTTTTTTTAAAGTGGGTTTTAAAATCTAAAAGTGATTCTCGAAAACTAAGAGTAACTCGCCAAGTTAAAGAGTAAGCCCCCCCCCCAGTCCCAAAGGTCAGTGAGTCTCGTAAGCCAAATATAGGCCACCAAGTTTCGCTTCCGAAACTAAGAGTCGCGCTCTTAGGTGAACCCCAAATCTAAGAGCGCGACCCAAACCTGGAAGTAGGTTCCCAATTCTTAGACTTGGCCCGAAATTCCAATACGTGCCCCTGAATCCAGGAACAGCCCCAAATTCATGAGTGGTTCTCCAAACATGAAACTGTGGCCCCCGAACCCAAGAGTTGTGAATCTAAGTATCTGAAAGTGGGTCCTGATTTGGCTTTGAAACCAAAACAACAAACCGCCTGTCCCTCCCTGGCCTTTGACGTTCCAGTAAGTCATCTTTCGCTGTGGGATCCCTCGCGCGCCTACCATCGCCTGCCCTGAAAGTCTTCTTGGAGGTTCATAACCGAAAGCTTCATCAACGACGCAAATGAGATCGGTCGTCATTTGTCGCGATACTCATCCCAAGGCAAACGAACATCTGTCAGACAAACATTTTATACCTCAGGCAAACGAACTTGATCTAACGCGGACAAAATTCTACTCCCATGGGCAAACGAACATCCGAATCCAAAAATCTCTCTTTCAAGCTGAAAAGCATCTGTTCTTCTCTGACTAACAGTAGCAGAATGATCTATCATCGATTTCTCGTGAGTTACACCCTTCTCCCTCATCTCAATATCTTGTTTTCACTGGCATTCTTTCATTCTTTTCTTGTGATTCCGACATGAAACGAAAATATTAAAGCTTTTATTTCAAAGTGAATAGAATCAAATAATTATCCTGAGGCGAATCACGCAGCAAAACGTTCAAACATTTACAATGTGACCAAAACTTATCTAATAGAAACATTATGCTGCTTCTTCCTTTGATATGATTATTATATCTCTCCACATTATAAACAACTGAAAATGGAAAGACCACGTAAAAGTCCACAGAGCACAGAACGGAGTTCAACTCACAGAGCTTTGTTGTGATGGTGTAAAGAGAATCGCAGATAGAGACAGAGCGAGTAAGAGAGAGATAATGAAATAACGCGAGTGTTCTTAGGGTGTGTTTAGAGAGCGTGAACGCGATGTAGAAAGAGACGCGAGGAGTGCGATGGCATAAAAAACTAACTGAACAAAAAATAGTAAAAAATCTTTGAAAAGATGCAGAGGCAATGCATTTTAGGCGGAACTCTCTTCTAGCAAGTGAAAAATAGAAAAAAGAATCGACGCCCAATTTAGCTAGAATGGACCTTAACACTCGCACCCAAAATAAACGAAACGAGACAGCTCAATAAACTTGCAAAAAAAGTTGTTTTCATACATTGACTAGCAAAAAAAAAAAAATACTCTATGGCATTGAGACAAAGTTATAGAGTTCTTGTACAACTGAAAAAGGGTCTTCAACCCCTATTGGAAAGAGGTCAATTTTGTCTGTTCGTTCACCGCGTCAAATACTCCATCAATTGATCAGCAAAAGTACTCTCCAGTACATCATCCATTTCGACACCTGTCAACATAATTATATTCTCATTCATTTAAGAAGTTTTGATTATATTTAGTTCTAAGCTAGAATTTTCTATCAATCGACAAGCTGAAATTCAGCTCAGACTACGCTAATCTGAACTCTCAAGGTTGTACTCAAATACATCTTTTGCCCAGAATAGCCCAAGAATCAATCAATAATTTAATTAGCTTGAGTTTACTCACCGACTGCCCTGCAAAGCTCCTCTGGCCCATTCAACTTCATGATTTTCTCATCAAAATCAAGGACGAATTGAGAGGATCTCTTCATGGTCTGAGCAAAGTTACTCTTCAGCCACTCCATTCGATCCTCTCCGCTTATCTTCAATTCATTTCATCTTTTAGTCAGGTCTCCTTTTCTTACAATTGCATATCTAAAACTTCTCCACGACACACAACTCTCAAGTCTACATTCTCACACCATTTCAACAACGTAGTCAAGGTCTCGCATCAATGACACCTTATGTCTCTATGCATCCACAACTAAGCGGTCTCGCATCAATGACACCTTATGTCTCGCTGCATCCACAACTAAGCGGTCTCGCATCAATGACACCTTATGTCTCGCTGCATCCACAACTAAGCGGTCTCGCATCAATGACACCTTATGTCTCGCTGCATCCACAACTAAGCGGTCTCGCATCAATGACACCTTATGTCTCGCTGCATCCACAACTAAGCGGTCTCGCATTAATGACACCTTATGTTTCGCTGCATCCACAACTAAGCGGTCTCGCATCAATGACACCTTATGTCTCGCTGCATCCACAACTAAGCGGTCTCGCATCAATGACACCTTATGTTTCGCTGCATCCACAACTAAGCGGTCTCGCATCAGTGACACCTTATGTGTCTCGCTGCATCCACAACTAAGCGGTCTCGCATCAATGACACCTTATGTCTCGCTGCATCCACAACTAAGCGGTCTCGCATCAATGACACCTTATGTCTCGCTGCATCCACAACTAAGCGGTCTCGCATCAATGACACCTTATGTTTCGCTGCATCCACAACTAAGCGGTCTCGCATCAATGACACCTTATGTCTCGCTGCATCCACAACTAAGCGGTCTCGCATCAATGACACCTTATGTTTCGCTGCATCCACAACTAAGCGGTCTCGCATCAATGACACCTTATGTCTCGCTGCATCCACAACTAAGCGGTCTCGCATCAATGACACCTTATGTCTCGCTGCATCCACAACTAAGCGGTCTCGCATCAATGACACCTTATGTTTCGCTGCATCCACAACTAAGCGGTCTCGCATCAATGACACCTTATGTCTTGCTGCATCCACAACTAAGCGGTCTCGCATCAATGACACCTTATGTTTCGCTGCATCCACAACTAAGCGGTCTCGCATCAATGACACCTTATGTTTCGCTGCATCCACAACTAAGCGGTCTCGCATCAATGACACCTTATGTTTCGCTGCATCCACAACTAAGCGGTCTCGCATCAATGACACCTTATGTCTCGCTGCATCCACAACTAAGCGGTCTCGCATCAATGACACCTTATGTTTAGCTGCATCCACAAATAAGCGGTCTCGCATCAATGACACCTTATGTCTCGCTGCATCCACAACTAAGCGGTCTCGCATCAATGACACCTTATGTTTCGCTGCATCCACAACTAAGCGGTCTCGCATCAATGACACCTTATGTTTCGCTGCATCCACAACTAAGCGGTCTCGCATCAATGACACCTTATGTTTCGCTGCATCCACAACTAAGCGGTCTCGCATCAATGACACCTTATGTCTCGCTGCATCCACAACTAAGCGGTCTCGCATCAATGACACCTTATGTTTCGCTGCATCCACAACTAAGCGGTCTCGCATCAATGACACCTTATGTCTCGCTGCATCCACAACTAAGCGGTCTCGCATCAATGACACCTTATGTCTCGCTGCATCCACAACTAAGCGGTCTCGCATCAATGACACCTTATGTCTCGCTGCATCCACAACTAAGCGGTCTCGCATCAATGACACCTTATGTCTCGCTGCATCCACAACTAAGCGGTCTCGCATCAATGACACCTTATGTTTCGCTGCATCCACAACTAAGCGGTCTCGCATCAATGACACCTTATGTTTCGCTGCATCCACAACTAAGCGGTCTCGCATAAATGACACCTTATGTCTCGCTGCATCCACAACTAAGCGGTCTCGCATCAATGACACCTTATGTTTCGCTGCATCCACAACTAAGCGGTCTCGCATCAATGACACCTTATGTTTCGCTGCATCCACAACTAAGCGGTCTCGCATCAATGACACCTTATGTCTCGCTGCATCCACAACTAAGCGGTCTCGCATCAATGACACCTTATGTCTCGCTGCATCCACAACTAAGCGGTCTCGCATCAATGACACCTTATGTCTCGCTGCATCCACAACTAAGCGGTCTCGCATCAATGACACCTTATGTTTCGCTGCATCCACAACTAAGCGGTCTCGCATCAATGACACCTTATGTCTCGCTGCATCCACAACTAAGCGGTCTCGCATCAATGACACCTTATGTTTCGCTGCATCCACAACTAAGCGGTCTCGCATCAATGACACCTTATGTTTCGCTGCATCCACAACTAAGCGGTCTCGCATCAATGACACCTTATGTTTCGCTGCATCCACAACTAAGCGGTCTCGCATCAATGACACCTTATGTCTCGCTGCATCCACAACTAAGCGGTCTCGCATCAATGACACCTTATGTTTCGCTGCATCCACAACTAAGCGGTCTCGCATCAATGACACCTTATGTCTCGCTGCATCCACAACTAAGCGGTCTCGCATCAATGACACCTTATGTTTCGCTGCATCCACAACTAAGCGGTCTCGCATCAATCACACCTTATGTCTCGCTGCATCCACAACTAAGCGGTCTCGCATCAATGACACCTTATGTTTCGCTGCATCCACAACTAAGCGGTCTCGCATCAATGA
The DNA here is from genome assembly GCA_964056735.1 of Allodiplogaster pararmata. NCBI lineage: Eukaryota > Metazoa > Nematoda > Chromadorea > Rhabditida > Diplogasteridae > Allodiplogaster > Allodiplogaster pararmata. Next base: position 8,526,905 of record OZ057407.1, read on the forward strand.
CACCTTATGTCTCGCTGCATCCACAACTAAGCGGTCTCGCATCAATGACACCTTATGTTTCGCTGCATCCACAACTAAGCGGTCTCGCATCAATGACACCTTATGTCTCGCTGCATCCACAACTAAGCGGTCTCGCATCAATGACACCTTATGTTTCGCTGCATCCACAACTAAGCGGTCTCGCATCAATGACACCTTATGTCTCGCTGCATCCACAACTAAGCGGTCTCGCATCGATGACACCTTATGTCTCGCTGCATCCACAACTAAGCGGTCTCGCATCAATGACACCTTATGTTTCGCTGCATCCACAACTAAGCGGTCTCGCATCAATGACACCCTATGTCTCGCTGCATCCACAACTAAGCGGTCTCGCATCAATGACACCTTATGTTTCGCTGCATCCACAACTAAGCGGTCTCGCATCAATGACACCTTATGTCTCGCTGCATCCACAACTAAGCGGTCTCGCATCAATGACACCTTATGTTTCGCTGCATCCACAACTAAGCGGTCTCGCATCAATGACACCTTATGTCTCGCTGCATCCACAACTAAGCGGTCTCGCATCAATGACACCTTATGTTTCGCTGCATCCACAACTAAGCGGTCTCGCATCAATGACACCTTATGTCTCGCTGCATCCACAACTAAGCGGTCTCGCATCAATGACACCTTATGTTTCGCTGCATCCACAACTAAGCGGTCTCGCATCAATGACACCTTATGTCTCGCTGCATCCACAACTAAGCGGTCTCGCATCAATGACACCTTATGTCTCGCTGCATCCACAACTAAGCGGTCTCGCATCAATGACACCTTATGTTTCGCTGCATCCACAACTAAGCGGTCTCGCATCAATGACACCTTATGTCTCGCTGCATCCACAACTAAGCGGTCTCGCATCAATGACACCTTGTGTTTCGCTGCATCCACAACTAAGCGGTCTCGCATCAATGACACCTTATGTCTCGCTGCATCCACAACTAAGCGGTCTCGCATCAATGACACCTTATGTTTCGCTGCATCCACAACTAAGCGGTCTCGCATCAATGACACCTTATGTCTCGCTGCATCCACAACTAAGCGGTCTCGCATCAATGACACCTTATGTTTCGCTGCATCCACAACTAAGTGGTCTCGCATCAATGACACCTTATGTCTCGCTGCATCCACAACTAAGCGGTCTCGCATCAATGACACCTTATGTTTCGCTGCATCCACAACTAAGTGGTCTCGCATCAATGACACCTTATGTCTCGCTGCATCCACAACTAAGCGGTCTCGCATCAATGACACCTTATGTCTCGCTGCATCCACAACTAAGCGGTCTCGCATCAATGACACCTTATGTTTCGCTGCATCCACAACTAAGCGGTCTCGCATCAATGACACCTTATGTCTCGCTGCATCCACAACTAAGCGGTCTCGCATCAATGACACCTTATGTTTCGCTGCATCCACAACTAAGCGGTCTCGCATCAATGACACCTTATGTCTCGCTGCATCCACAACTAAGCGGTCTCGCATCAATGACACCTTATGTTTCGCTGCATCCACAACTAAGCGGTCTCGCATCAATGACACCTTATGTCTCGCTGCATCCACAACTAAGCGGTCTCGCATCAATGACACCTTATGTTTAGCTGCATCCACAACTAAGCGGTCTCGCATCAATGACACCTTATGTCTCGCTGCATCCACAACTAAGCGGTCTCGCATCAATGACACCTTATGTTTCGCTGCATCCACAACTAAGCGGTCTCGCATCAATGACACCTTATTTCTCGCTGCATCCACAACTAAGCGGTCTCGCATCAATGACACCTTATGTTTCGCTGCATCCACAACTAAGCGGTCTCGCATCAATGACACCTTATGTCTCGCTGCATCCACAACTAAGCGGTCTCGCATCAATGACACCTTATGTTTCGCTGCATCCACAACTAAGCGGTCTCGCATCAATGACACCTTATGTCTCGCTGCATCCACAACTAAGCGGTCTCGCATCGATGACACCTTATGTCTCGCTGCATCCACAACTAAGCGGTCTCGCATCAATGACACCTTATGTTTCGCTGCATCCACAACTAAGCGGTCTCGCATCAATGACACCCTATGTCTCGCTGCATCCACAACTAAGCGGTCTCGCATCAATGACACCTTATGTTTCGCTGCATCCACAACTAAGCGGTCTCGCATCAATGACACCTTATGTCTCGCTGCATCCACAACTAAGCGGTCTCGCATCAATGACACCTTATGTTTCGCTGCATCCACAACTAAGCGGTCTCGCATCAATGACACCTTATGTCTCGCTGCATCCACAACTAAGCGGTCTCGCATCAATGACACCTTATGTTTCGCTGCATCCACAACTAAGCGGTCTCGCATCAATGACACCTTATGTCTCGCTGCATCCACAACTAAGCGGTCTCGCATCAATGACACCTTATGTTTCGCTGCATCCACAACTAAGCGGTCTCGCATCAATGACACCTTATGTCTCGCTGCATCCACAACTAAGCGGTCTCGCATCAATGACACCTTATGTCTCGCTGCATCCACAACTAAGCGGTCTCGCATCAATGACACCTTATGTTTCGCTGCATCCACAACTAAGCGGTCTCGCATCAATGACACCTTATGTCTCGCTGCATCCACAACTAAGCGGTCTCGCATCAATGACACCTTGTGTTTCGCTGCATCCACAACTAAGCGGTCTCGCATCAATGACACCTTATGTCTCGCTGCATCCACAACTAAGCGGTCTCGCATCAATGACACCTTATGTTTCGCTGCATCCACAACTAAGCGGTCTCGCATCAATGACACCTTATGTCTCGCTGCATCCACAACTAAGCGGTCTCGCATCAATGACACCTTATGTTTCGCTGCATCCACAACTAAGTGGTCTCGCATCAATGACACCTTATGTCTCGCTGCATCCACAACTAAGCGGTCTCGCATCAATGACACCTTATGTTTCGCTGCATCCACAACTAAGTGGTCTCGCATCAATGACACCTTATGTCTCGCTGCATCCACAACTAAGCGGTCTCGCATCAATGACACCTTATGTCTCGCTGCATCCACAACTAAGCGGTCTCGCATCAATGACACCTTATGTTTCGCTGCATCCACAACTAAGCGGTCTCGCATCAATGACACCTTATGTCTCGCTGCATCCACAACTAAGCGGTCTCGCATCAATGACACCTTATGTTTCGCTGCATCCACAACTAAGCGGTCTCGCATCAATGACACCTTATGTCTCGCTGCATCCACAACTAAGCGGTCTCGCATCAATGACACCTTATGTTTCGCTGCATCCACAACTAAGCGGTCTCGCATCAATGACACCTTATGTCTCGCTGCATCCACAACTAAGCGGTCTCGCATCAATGACACCTTATGTTTAGCTGCATCCACAACTAAGCGGTCTCGCATCAATGACACCTTATGTCTCGCTGCATCCACAACTAAGCGGTCTCGCATCAATGACACCTTATGTTTCGCTGCATCCACAACTAAGCGGTCTCGCATCAATGACACCTTATGTCTCGCTGCATCCACAACTAAGCGGTCTCGCATCAATGACACCTTATGTTTCGCTGCATCCACAACTAAGCGGTCTCGCATCAATGACACCTTATGTCTCGCTGCATCCACAACTAAGCGGTCTCGCATCAATGACACCTTATGTCTCGCTGCATCCACAACTAAGCGGTCTCGCATCAATGACACCTTATGTTTCGCTGCATCCACAACTAAGCGGTCTCGCATCAATGACACCTTATGTCTCGCATCCACAACTAAGCGGTCTCGCATCAATGACACCTTATGTCTCGCTGCATCCACAACTAAGCGGTCTCGCATCAATGACACCTTATGTCTCGCTGCATCCACAACTAAGCGGTCTCGCATCAATGACACCTTATGTCTCGCTGCATCCACAACTAAGCGGTCTCGCATCAATGACACCTTATGTTTCGCTGCATCCACAACTAAGCGGTCTCGCATCAATGACACCTTATGTCTCGCTGCATCCACAACTAAGCGGTCTCGCATCAATGACACCTTATGTCTCGCTGCATCCACAACTAAGCGGTCTCGCATCAATGACACCTTATGTCTCGCTGCATCCACAACTAAGCGGTCTCGCATCAATGACACCTTATGTCTCGCTGCATCCACAACTAAGCGGTCTCGCATCAATGACACCTTATGTCTCGCTGCATCCACAACTAAGCGGTCTCGCATCAATGACACCTTATGTCTCGCTGCATCCACAACTAAGCGGTCTCGCATCAATGACACCTTATGTCTCGCTGCATCCACAACTAAGCGGTCTCGCATCAATGACACCTTATGTCTCGCTGCATCCACAACTAAGCGGTCTCGCATCAATGACACCTTATGTCTCGCTGCATCCACAACTAAGCGGTCTCGCATCAATGACACCTTATGTCTCGCTGCATCCACAACTAAGCGGTCTCGCATCAATGACACCTTATGTCTCGCTGCATCCACAACTAAGCGGTCTCGCATCAATGACACCTTATGTTTCGCTGCATCCACAACTAAGCGGTCTCGCATCAATGACACCTTATGTCTCGCTGCATCCACAACTAAGCGGTCTCGCATCAATGACACCTTATGTCTCGCTGCATCCACAACTAAGCGGTCTCGCATCAATGACACCTTATGTCTCGCTGCATCCACAACTAAGCGGTCTCGCATCAATGACACCTTATGTCTCGCTGCATCCACAACTAAGCGGTCTCGCATCAATGACACCTTATGTCTCGCTGCATCCACAACTAAGCGGTCTCGCATCAATGACACCTTATGTCTCGCTGCATCCACAACTAAGCGGTCTCGCATCAATGACACCTTATGTTTCGCTGCATCCACAACTAAGCGGTCTCGCATCAATGACACCTTATGTCTCGCTGCATCCACAACTAAGCGGTCTCGCATCAATGACACCTTATGTCTCGCTGCATCCACAACTAAGCGGTCTCGCATCAATGACACCTTATGTCTCGCTGCATCCACAACTAAGTGTATAAATTGAATCACAAACTAAGAAGACACAATATATCTCAACAAATTGTAACTTTTCCATACAAGGCTTATTGATATTTCCCATAGCTCACCAGGATGTGTTGAAATTTTCTTTTTGGGCGGGTGACTGGGCGACACTGACGATCGGAAAACGGGAGGGGGGGGAATTAACAAAATTTTTGGTCTGTTTTCTGTGGTCAATTGATCTTTTGATTCGCGTAGCACGGGTCAGAGTTCAATATTCGACATTTTGATCACTTAAGAACGTTGTACTTATTAAAAGATCATTTTATGTCATAATTTCTTTACTATAAAAAAATTTATATGGGGGAACGGGCGGAAGACAGTGAGAAATTTTCAAGTTTGGTGAGCTATGATATTTCCAAACTTCATTTTATCCTTCTTCTCTACTCAAAGTATTACAATACAATACATCTAAACCCCCAACAATTTCTAATGCAATCATTTGGAATTGCGTCTGGAATTAGAGAGAAAACGTGTTCCAATCGGCAATCTTTAGCCTCATCACGTATTTAAAATACACATTGGCGTAAGAAAAACTGGAAAGTTGGCATTCTGACTCGAGTGAACAAGAACATAAAACCTGGAAGAGAGACGAGCTGAGGGTAAAGAGAGTGAAAAGAAGAAATAAAATAAATGAAAAGATAAAAAGGAGAAGAGAGAGAGGGAGAAGAAAAAAGAGATGAAGAGAGAGAGAGGTAGAAAGAGAAAAATAAGGGAAAAAATGAATAGAGAAAGACAGTAAGAGAGAGAGAAGAAAGAGAAAACTGACTGGAATGACTTCATTGAAGTACTTGTCGATGAAGGACCACGTCAGAATGTTTCTTCTGCACGCCTCCCAATCTTCAGCTGAATCTGCTCCGAGAGATGCACGAAGTACCTAAGCCAATGCACTTTGAACCGTTTCAAACTATGTACAGTATACTTGTTGTCCTACTGTATAAATCCATGAAGACTACTGTATAAACTATGTCACGTAATACTCAAGTACCTACCGATTGTCTCATACTATAAGACTCTCGGCTGACAGACCGGTTTTACATGACAAAGGTTAGTTGTACTGTAGTCTAAATTGATTTATGTTCTAGAAAAAAGCTTACCGTGAATAATGTAATACTGTTAAAAGTAGACCGTTTGTACGAATTTGCTATCAAAAAATTGAATTGAAAATTGAAATAGAAAAAGGTTATACTGTAGTATAGTTCTCAGGACCGAAATATCTCTATCCCTACATCTCTACACAAGAGTACGACGAACGATACAAAACTAATAAAAAGACATTTGGGAATCGATTGTAAAATATTCTCGAAATTGAACTCCATTTGAGAGAAAAAAACGCGAGGAAGAAAAAAAAGAGAGATGGAGATAGGTAAAGGGAGAGGGAGTGAGTAAGAGAGTGGAAGACACAACCATAAAAACAAAGAGAGAGAAAAGAGAGCGAGAGCGGCAGACAAAAAGAACGAGTAAGAGAAAACATAGAGAAATAGAGAGACAAAGTGAGAAAGAAACATATACCTAGAGAGATAAAAATATAGAATTAGATAGAGCAAAAGAGAGTAAGAGATAGAAAGAGAGTTAGATATAGAGAGAAAGATAAAGACAGACAAAAAGATAGATAGAGAAAATGAGAGAAAGATAGAGATAGAGAGAGATACCTGTATCCGCTGCTCATTCCAGTGCTGCAGTGAGTGCTCGGTGAGCAGGAAGGCGACCAGGGTGCTCTGCTGGCAAGGAGTGAGCAACTCCTCTGCGGGGAGTGACAAGGCGAGCAGATGTAGCACTGCCAGGTACTGCATGTTGGACTCCCTTCCTCCACCACCCGTCTGCTCAGAGAAGGAGCGACCGGACACGAAGCGGATGACCTTCATCAATGACTTGCTCAACCAGGGTTTTCAACTAGTGACTAAGATGACTCCCCCCATGCGAGTGTGAACATGGCACTCTCGGAACCAGAGGATATTCACCTAAGGTCACAAAGAAATCTTAAACCACCACTACCATACGAATGCATCTTTCTTAACCTATGAACCAGTACCAAGTTCTGATCCTTGTGGAAAAAGTCATGTAAGTACTCCCAATCCGCACACAAACCAATTGAGTCATGTCGATGAAGACTCGGAGCCGTGTGAGCTGGCCTGAGGCTGGGACGAGATCCCCAAGCTCTTCCTCCAATTTGTCAACTGCACTAGTCCAGTCGGCCATAGATGGATTCGCAACTGCCACGGGCACTAGGCAATTCGTCTTCGCTCCCGCGTTGTGCAGTGAAGCCTACATCATGTAAAGACTTTTTTCAAGAGTTGATTCCTCTTTTTATTTTTCGCAAAAGCATTTCAAGATAACAATTTCATCCATCGCTTTTTCAACAAAAATTGACCTTGGTATACTATTCTTTTCTTCGTGAACCCATTTCATGCACCATTGAAGTCATAACCTAAAAAAGTTATCTCTCAAAAAAATTTTAAAACAAAAAATGAAGATTTTATAGAGAGAAAAAACTATTATGGTAATCTCTAATGAACAAAACCTAAGAATATGGAGATTAAAGTAACTCAATAAAAGGCGGAGTCTTGGAGAAAGGAATTTTGAGACCAAAAAATAGAAGTGAAGTAGCTCTACCAGGATGATCTCCATGCTTATCTCATCATTTATTTCAACATCATTGAAAGTAAAAAACAAAAATATAATAAATGACCGTTTTCCTTACCACATTATTTAAAATATGAGAATTATCGATGTTAGATTCATTGATCCATTTCCCTATGACGTCATTGACTGTATTACTAGAGCATAATTATTGCAGTGACTGACTTTACTCCACTCATCACCATGTCTTCCTCCCGTGCTCCTCCGGATGGCGTTGTGGTGACAGTCGACGTGCACTATCACCATCAGCGAGATGGTATAGTGCGTGGGTGGCTCTTCCGGCGGTGCAACCTTAAGACTCATAACGGTCTCCTCTTGACAACTCTTAAGAAACCTTTCCCTCTACAAATCGCGCCCTTTTGAATTTCAAATTTCATTTGATTCACCTACCAAGCTTCCTCTTCCTACGCCAGTCCCTCTGACCTTCCGCGGGGAGGGTAGAAGGTGTTTTTAGTCTTCTCGCCCCCCCTAGTGTTTTCGATTTTCTCACTTTACGAATCTTCTCGATCTACTTCCATTTCTGGGCGCAAACACTTTGATTCCAGCCTTGTGAGATTGAACAAGAAACGCTTCACTCATACTTTATCTCGATGATTAACGTAAGCAAATGTTATGATGAGTCGTTTCTCTGTGATTTCATTCATTCACATGCACTATTTTAAAAAAAACTAAGTGATACCAATTTGTTCTTTGTATGTTTCATTCTTTTTTTATCGAACGATTTTGGTTTCTGTCTGAAGTTGGCCGTTTCCTAATCAATAGTTTTTCGATCTACGCTATTCTTCGTGAGCCAAACAGCAATTGCTCATGAGACGAACCAATCTCTGGGCGAATGCGTAGGCAGCCGCGACCCTTTCTCCCACCAGGATATTCTCCCGGCAAATGCAACAGGACGTCGTCGGGTCTTCTTCGCCCTCGTGCTCCATCTTAGGCTCGTTGGCGATCGCTCGAGAAGACACTTTAACCTGAATAGGAACCAACCAGAATCAGATGTACTTTCTTGTGGATAAGAGAGAAGGGTTGGGAAGCCTTTATAGAATTGGGATAAACAAGGGTTAGATGAAACTTTTTTTTACTACAACTCCTTCAACATAGACCATCCTGTCAGGTTCTGGAAGCTCCTTTACTAGACGAAATCAGAATTGTTTTTTTCGGCGAATTTCATCAGTGCAGGATCTTGTAAGTCAATGTACGGGTGCGTTGAGAGGTATTCTCCAAAACCTTTGTTCATTCTCTTTCTCTCTCTGTCTCTCTTTATCTCTCGCTTTCTCTGTCTCTCTCTTTCTCTCTCCCTAAACCTCTCACCTCGCCACCCTTTCCCATCTGCATGCCCAGTCGGCTGAGCTGCTTGTCTCGCATGGCCATGGCCATCTGGCGTTTCTTCTGCTTCGTCTCCTTTCGAACTGTCTCGATTTGTGCGGCGACCTCCTCACTCTGCTTCAGCTCTTCCATCACATTCTCCGCCAGTGTCCCGACGTGGTCCTCCGAGGAGATCTGTAACCAGCTTTGCAAAAAAGCTCTCAATCGACGGGATCAAACCTGCGACCGTTACCAATTCGACGCTTAATCGTTTCTAAAATCCTGCGCTAGCCAATCTTTAGACATGCATGACACAACTTTCGCATCAACCACCAACCTGCTCGAGTCTATGCAGGAGTGGCAGGGAGTTCTTGGCAATCTCCACTTGGCTCACTTCATGACCTCTGGCCATTCCTTGCAGCAGATTCAAGATCTGAACAAGCACCTCCGTATGTGAGTTGAATGTTGCCGACAGAGAGAGAGAAAGAGAGAGATAGAAAGAGAGAGGAAGAAAGAGAGAGAGAAAGATAGTGTTCGGAAAGAAGAAGACTGATATGAGGAACCATTTTGACGCTGGGTCTGCTCAGATAGGTTTTCCACTCGACGCTTTCCACTGCGCCGTACAAAGGGGGATGGTTGAAGAGCAGCGCAAGAGTAGCCTGTAGAATCTCACATTACTTTACCTCTTCTAGCTGTAAAAAGGTTTGGTAGAACTGGATCTTAGCCAAACTCTCTGTCTCAAAAATCAGGAATCTTTCTTCCGAAAACTCCTGTTCTCTGAGAATGAAACTAAGCTCGAATTTCGACAAATTTTCTCTCCTAAAAAAGGGTCAGCGAACAAAAATGGGTCAGCGAACAAGGAACAAGGGTCGCCTCTTACGTGAAGGGTTGCTACAACGATGTCCGCCTTCACAAGGTGCAGCATGACAGTCTCAGGACTGCAAAGGACATCAAAACCCTTCTCCGGACGCATCTTGTCCGAAGAACACGAGAACTTCTCTCATTAAAGAGAGTGTTCATAACCAAGTCTTCGATGCGGGATGCTTGCCGGCAACAACAACAACAACAACAACTCTTACGTGAATTTGAAGCACGTTAAAATTTAAACGAAGGGTATAGTCACCACTAATCGGGCATCATCAGCACTACCAATTTTTTTCTCGTAAGGTAAGAAGTCAAAAAGGTTAGTGAAATAATATTCACTTTGGAATTTCTTTTTTATAAAGTAATCTTTCTTGCTGAATGTTACAGTAACCTTCTCCACAACACCACTGCCTACAAGTTTCTGTTTGAAGTTGGATGCCCTCTCTGAGAGCAAAATGGCATCGGCCATCAAGCAGTACACCTCCATGCACCAAACTCGCTCGTCTTTCTGCTTCTTCTTCCTGCACAGAATAAATCGCTCAGACAAACTCAGAGCTCAGACAAACTGAGCTTAGACAAACCGAACTAAGCGATTGCCTCAGATAATTCGGCACAGTTTCCGAATGGAAATTCTCAGACGAACTGTCGGCCATCTCAGGATGAAAAAAATGGCTACATGGTTTTCATCATTGTGTTTCTATAACCCGCAATGCATGTAAAACCTTTGCGGTATCCTAGAAATCTAGTGATAATATGTTCTGATGGTCTGCATCCTCTCTTACATAACACGCTCTCTCTCAAAGGCATACCGTTCCCTTATCAATAATCATCTTGATATACACATTCTTTCTGCGGCTCGGAAAAAACTGGTCTTCATATAATTTCTGAAACTAATTCCTTGGCAAACTGATTCCATATTGATCCAAACTAACATAGATGTAAAAAGAAAGCAGAACCAACTTGACAGGCTGCGCGAACTCCTCCCACTTTAGATCATTGACAAATCTGGTCGCGAGGTACTCTTCTGCCTCCTCGTTTCCGAGGCAGATGTTTGGTAGGATCTTCGTCATCGCCGTGAAGACCTAGCAATCACATATAATTCCTCAATCTCAACGAATTGAGCCTCAAAGTAAAAATTAGTTTATGAACTTATTGTATCTCTGATACTTTTTATTTCAACTTTTTTCTCGACAAATCTTCTGTGTGACTTCACGCGTGGGCGAACCATTGCGACCACATCTATAGGATTATAGCTTTTGCGACCACATCTATAGGATTATAGCTTTTGCGACCACATCTATAGGATTATAGCTTTTGCGACCACATCTATAGGATTATAGCTTTTGCGACCACATCTATAGGATTATAGCTTTTGTATCTCTGAACGATTCTTAGTTAGTTACACATGAAGGAGCGCCTAAGGTTTACATCCTATGATAATTTATTGAAGCTATTATTACTATATTGTTCTTTCTCATTTTATATGTCTCTCTTTGTAAGTCTCTATTGCTGTTGGTTGCCCTTGTATCGCCCTTATTTGAAAGTAGACGTTCGAGATCCTGCTGCATGGCTCTTCATGCAGCCTGTTCTCTCAGGTTCTCTGCTGCATGGCTCTTCATGCAGACTGTTCTCTCAGGTTCTCTGCTGCATGGCTCTTCATGCAGCCTGTTCTCTCGAATTCTCTATCTCTCTTTGGGCTTTTGCCTTCTTTTTCCCTCTAGTCTCTCTCTCTTTCTCTCTCTCTCCCACCTCTGCTTTGTAGGTATGAATGAGCTGAAGAGCTTTTCCGAGCTCGATTCTTCTGCGGATCGCCTCTCCTAGCAGCCAACTCACTTCCGTCTCGGTAACTCCGCCCAGAATCTGTGGAAAAAAGAGAAAGTATAGATAATGCATGTTTCCTGAAAAATCCAGTAACTTTATCTGCTTATAATGACGACCAATTTATACAAAGGAACGGAACATGATCGGCGAAAATCAGTGGTTGTCATAGGTACAAATGTTTTGATTTTTCAGTCGCCCAAGTAGTTCGCACTTCGAAATTTTCTACTCTTGACCTGAAAAAACCTGTACGGCCTGAGTTATGGCTGGCTAATGAAACGTATGAATAAAAAAATGCTTTTATACATGAAAACTCTATAAAATTCTTTTTTAGGTAGTTGAGATAGGGGTCGGTAGGTCAGTCGCCCTAGAAATTTTTTATCCGGTTGGCAGTTTTACTATGATATTTATAACCCAAGATCTTCACTTTACGGACCATGCTCTGTGTTACAAATGCGCGCAACTCTTGCTCTATTATGTACGCTTTGACAGATGCCTCAATCATTCGCCTAATAAGCATCTGTGACTCAGAGAACAAGGCCTTTAAGCCTCAGATTCAAACAGACTAGTGATGTGTCTTGGATCTTGTAACAGACACCGCGTTCGCACTATTGGTCAGAGGTAGAGATGGCTGGGTACGATCCCACCCCACCACTCGATTTTGTCGGAATAATTCAATCAACATGCCATACCCAGGCGGTAATGAGACCGGTCTAAGGCATGTTTGTACGCGCCGAGCGAGTGGAAAAAATGGGGAAAGGCAAAAAGAGTGAAAAGAGAAGTAGAGAAAATGTGTGAAACAGAACGGAAGGAGAAGAGAATGTAGATCATTCTCGGAGCGAACATGTATGCGCCAACATACCTGGTCCGGTAACCATTTAACCCCTGGCCATACCGGGTGCAAGGATATGTCACAGACGAGACTCTCCAGCATCTGCAGATAGGGGAAGCCAATGTTCTTCTCGACATCCTCTTTGTCTGCTTCGCCGGTGAGTCGGAAAACGCGCAACAGAAGGGCTATCGCGTCGCATCCAACCACTTCCCTGTCATTGGTTAAATAATTATAAACAAACATCTGAAAGCACCAGGGGTTTTTTAAACGCGCGCTGCGGATATTCTATGCGTTCCTAAAAAATCTAGAGGTACGGTATTATCTGTTTGTATGGCGATCTCTATTTTTCTCTGCGAAGCGTGCCAATCTCTCATGTGTAGTCGTCATTTTGACCCACACGCTCCGTTTCCGAGTGTTGAGATACAGACTGGGCGGTACCTCTCAGTTTTAACCTTTGGCGGGGTTCTTACTGGAAGCAATAAAGCTACCTATCTTCCCTGCAACACAATCCCGAATTCCACCCAATTTTTAGAATCAGAGCTGCAACCCACAAAAGGAACACATTTTCTGCGGCTACATTGCCATGACTTCTGTTGTTGGCCAAGTAGATTCTCTTTCAAAAATATAGGTTTACTGTGTAATTTTCAGAGCTGTAGAGAATAATTATTCGTTAATAACCACTTCGGATGAATGTATGCGCAAGTAAATATGCTCTGCCAATAAGACAGTGATTTTAATCCTCCGCATCTATGACACGCTTAAGTGTCAACAACACATTGTTGTGTTCTCATAAAATCGTACCGTACCGTTATGGTCACCTTTTTTTCGATTTGCATGCGACCCACTTAGATTTTCTTGCCTATTTTGTTTGATGTTCACAAGTAAGTTACTCATGCTTCGGTGAGAAAAGTCGAAAGATGGGACCAACTTTCTGGTGATCTCCCATTTGAGGACGTGCTCGAATAGTGATCGGAGCCTGTTGAGCAGGAGCTGCCCGCTAATGGAGAGGTCGACTTGCTCGAGGAGACCCATGCACCGCTTCACGCCGCCGCTATTGGAGAAGATCCGCATGAGAGAGACCTCTTCTTCTCCGATGTCTGCTCCGCCTTCAACTGCATCCTACTTTTCTCAGTCGCGTGGTTTCGGACATCCAAATTGGTTGTCTTTGTACGCATCCTTGACCCAGACCCCTTTTTCATTTGACAAAGCCCAGAAATAGACTCCATTCCATCAAAAAGACCGAGCCCCACTCCATGTGGTAGTCCCCTCAATGTAAAACCTTCATCTAACTGACATGAAGTAGACCCTTTACCATCTTGCATCCCTTGACAGAGATCCTGCCCCCACCCTAAGAGACCCCGAGAGTAACTGACTGCTGCTTTGGGGGTCGAGAGTGCTGACGAAGGGCTCGACGGCATCGCCAAGGAGACCGCGCATTCTGTAGATGATCGTCATGGGCTCCGTGCCGTGAACGGGCTTCCACAGCTTCTCATAAACGAGCGAGACCGGCAGGGAGAGCGAGATGATACGACCCATCACAAGCAGCTCAAGAGGTAGGGTTTGAGAGAAGAGAGAGGAAGTAAGGGGAAGAGATAGTGAGAAAGATCGAGAAAGTGATGATAAGAAAGAGTGAGAGAGAGAGAGAGAGAGAGAGGGAGCACAAAAGAGGGATAGAGAGGAACAGATGAGGGAGCGATAGACAGTATAAAGTCTGAGCTGACCTCCATTCCATTGTCATCTTCCAGAAGAGCGACCAGCTCGCATTCTCTGCATATTTTGTCTTTGATGTTCCTCATGAGCGGACCCATTCCTTGGTCGCTACTACGGTAGGGATTATGCTGCATCCGCCCCTTAAATTGTTTGCTTTTTTTTTTAAATGCGAAGCTGTTGTCAGATAGAGAGAGAGAGAAAGAGAGAAGAGAGAGAGGGGGAGGGAGATAGATATACATAAGAGAGAAATTCTACGAATACTGATAACGGCTCTTATCGATACCTGGAGGAAATCTTCCTGTACTGCTTCTTTCTCGAGGACAACCAGAAAGTCCTCAGTGGCTTTCTTGTCTGGATCCAGAGTGTCCACAATCACACCGATGACGTCCGCCTGGAAATTGTCCTATCACACAGGAACAATAATCGACGGGTCTCAATTCATCCAATGCTCAAATACTCACCTGTGAGTGCATATCGTGTAACTTCTCCAGTGAAGAGACGGCTGCGGTTATCAGGATATGAGGTTCTTTTGCCGCGAGTCTGGAAGCAGTTTCACTATTAGCACTTTGTCATCAAGATTCAAAATTTTCGAGAATAACTACTTTTTATACTATGATACTTCGTATCTGATTCCTTAACGAACTCTTCTTCATCCGTGTTAACAAGTCTCTTCTACCTTACTCCACTTCTGACCTACCCGCATCTCTAAAGACGTCTTTATTTCTTTGAACCTGTTGTTGTTGTTGTTGCCGGCAAGCATCCCGCATCGAAGACTTGGTTATGAAGACTCTCTTTAATGAGAGAAGTTCTCGTGTTCTTCGGACAAGATGCGTCCGGAGAAGGGTTTTGATGTCCTTTGCAGTCCTGAGACTGTCATGCTACACCTTGTGAAGGCGGACATCGTTGTAGCAACCTGTTCATGCTATAGGCCTTCTGAGTGGGTGGTCAAGCCGGCCTAGCATCGTTTTGGGTGGGAGTAGAGACGTCTCGCCTGTCGTTGACCGGAGATAGGCAAGAGGCTATTTGACTGGCGCCTCGACTCGCCATTGAAAAGTATAGCGGAGTATCGGCTGATGTTTTGTCCGGTGGCATGCC